>JBBPLF010000266.1:0-38148 GCA_038089615.1 Aureoboletus auriporus
TCTGGCACCCTACATCCAGGCCTCCCCTGCACTCCACCAGAACTTCCTGCAGCACACCATCCCTCCTATCCGCAGATAATCCCCTATTGTGAGTACCATCCGTCTCCTACCATGTCGGGTCCTGGTCATTCCACTTCGCGCGTCGCCGGACTCCTATTCTTTCATGGGATCGCAGCTCACTGGACCCGACAGGTACTCCCGTTCCGGGCCGGACAGCGCCCAGCGCTGCCGCCACCTTATCTCTCCTCTCTTCCCTCTCTCGTACATATGTCCTTGTCATCGTAGTCATATACATTCCACAATGACACACTCATTTCCCGATCACCACACGACGTCCAAAGAAGCTGCCACAACCTCCTGCCAGCAGTGGCGCCATGGTGCACCACGTATGAAAGGCGTTCAGACAGTCGGATCAATGTCATATTGATCAGTCACTATGTAATTGAATTTTTCACCATATGTGATATTGATGTGATATTTATCAAGGCCAACAATTACTTAGGAAAAAAATGTCGAGGTACTAGCCTATTCTCAAATATGCTACGAAAGTGTCGTCAAATGTTAGCGTGATATATTGCTTTTGCAGGTAGGCTAGTAGAGCACAAACCGTCTGCATTCTGTGGCAGGTGAGTCAATTACTACTGAACTTGTGATGCAATCTGATGGAACCTTTACTACCCTCATTTAACCCCTGAAGGACTCACATGAGGGTGCTGCAAACATCGTGCATGACGAATTTATGAATTGCATGATGATTATGGATCTCAGCCGCAAGGCGTAAGTATGGCTTGCCATTGTATCCCCGTGCATGATTACATTGATTCTTCGCGTTCTAGCGCTCTTTTAGTACATACTACTACACCCTACCGCATCCGAGTCAGCAATCGTCGTCCACTTACTAAGTGCCTTCAATACTGTACATCCCTCGCCGCGGCCATGCAGAGTCCTCATACTGAGCGCGCACGCACGCCGACAATCGCGTCGGCTTCGTCTCGGCCTGCGCTTCCCAGATGTACTCAGTGTAGTCCTCGACGCAAGGAGAACACGCGGAACATCGTTGTATGCATAGACGGCACTTCCGACCAGTTCGGACAGGATGTATTTGTCCCATGCTTCCATAGTCTCTTCCTTGACTAATTATTCGGTCAGACTACCAACGTTGTAAAGCTTTTTGCCAAGATTGATGTTGAAACGACTCAGCCAGAACAATATGCATATTATTCCAGTGGGATTGGTGTGCTTCCGAAATCGCTCCATATTATCAACCGTATGGAGAGAGCGATCTCCGACAAATTCAATATGGCGATTGCATGGTTCGTACTTCCTGCCACCATCCGCTTCTGACAACCCCAAAGACTTCAGTACAGGAATATGGAGGAGATTGTCAAGGATGCATATGGCTGGCTAGCACGAACGTATCAAGAAGGGGATCAGATATACCTCTTTGGTAGGTTAAGCTTCTTGTTACAATTTACGCAGTTGATGATTATATTATAGGATTTTCTCGGGGTGCATATCAAGTTCGGGTTCTCGCGGGAATGATACACGAGGTACGGGATGCCTAAGTTGTTTTGACCTGCAGAACTAACACATGTATCAGGTTGGGTTAATAAGGACTCTCACGGACAAACAGATTAGAACGTGAGTCAGCCCTGTGTAGTTAACACAAAATTGACAAGCGGGTGCTTTTGTAGGGCCTACGATAACTATGAATCGATTCGTTCACATATTCCAAAAACAAGGGAAACTGCAAGGGAATTCAAGAGCACATTTTCGTGGAAAGATCTCAGAGTGCACTTCATCGGAGTATGGTAATTATAAAACTTTTGTGTTAATTGGGCGACAGCAAAACTGATCTCGAACAGGGATTGCGTGTCCTCTGTCGGCATTATAAAAACAGATCTTTTCCTTTCGACCTCCTCGTCCGCGGCACATGTTTGCCATTTTCGACATGCACTTGCTCTTGACGAGTTTCGTGTCAAGTTTATGCCAGAGTATTTCCACGAAATAAACTCTCAAACGGACAACGGGAAGTCCAAGTACATTGTTACCACCACCGATGTTGAAGATGTTGCGAGTCCCACGAATGAACAGCGCAAGTCTACCGTGAGCGATAATGGGACTGATCTCTCTGGGGAAAAGAACAGAACCACTGATATCAAGGAAGTCTGGTTTCCCGGGAGTCACTCGGACGTGTAAGTCCATCTTCAATCCATACACCCTTGTGACTGTCATTTTTCGTACAGAGGTGGTAAAAAGCGACCCGGAAAGCCATATCAAGCTGGGAATGTGTCATTGCTATGGATGCGCCGAGAAGCGGCGGCCAGCGGCCTCGTGTTGCAGCCGACAGATATCGTCTGGGTGCCCGATGATCTTGACTTCGGAACCTGTGATTCGATGTCTTCTGTATGGCGGTTCGTTGAATATATGCCCATCAAGCATCAGGTATTATTTAGTGGTTTCGGTGAAGATGCTCGACGGTGAGACCATCGGTGTCTTGATGCGTGCTGTTCTCACTCTCCGTAGCCCCCATCGTGGCCAACCGCGTCGTATCATACCTGGTCAAAAGGTTCATGCCTCTATTTTGTATGCCAACGGGTATAAGCCGCATGCAACACTAGGAGAGGGTTTCGACATATCTATCCTACGCGATGGACTCAGTACGAAACTGGGGAGTGACATTTGGGAGACGCGATTATTCGACGACACCGCGGCGCAAGAACTCATGACCTACTTGGGTGGTCAACAAGGGGTTGCGCCAATATACATTGACAGGTTGTTGTTCATGCTACGATTCAGTAAGGTTTCTTTTCATTCCCAATCCGTTTGATGACAATCATTCCCTCAGAGGAGGGAAAGAAATGCGTCAGGAACGTGCCTCAATGGCAGCAGCAGTTCATGGATCTTATCGCCAACAGTGATTGTGCACCGTTCGTTAGGCTCGTTATCATCGTTGCCTATTACGAAGCCTGTGAGTGTTCTGGCTCCAATATAGTATGTGTAAAACTTTGTTTTTATAGCTTATGATCCTGAGGAGCCAAAGACTTGGAGCACTTCACCGATTGATCTTCCGCAAGATATACTCGATGATGCAAAGCAAACTCTGAGTGCTATTTTGTCCGCACCCAAGCATCGAGATGGTCCTAGAGTGATCGCTCTTTTGAGACCTCTGACAAACCACAAGATTCTGCAGGAGCGAATCCTCACCCAAGACGTATTGGACACCCTTGTAGCTTTATTTGATCATATCATTAGCCAAAACGAAGGGAATTTTGAGCAAGCAATGGACGGCCTGAACTGCCTTTTGAACTGCGGTGCGTTGTCGATCATCGTACATCAAGAAATCAAACTAACCATTTGTCAGAGGTCACCCGAAAAACTATCATCGACAAGCTTGGGGCGAATCATCCAAGATCAAACATCTCTAGACTTTCCCGGATATTAGAGGTAAACGGTGAGAACCAAGTTATATCTATGGTTGCAGGTAAATAGAGACGTCTACTTTAGACCCGCGCTTTTTAACTGTTGCGCTGCGTATGGTGATGACTCTGGCACGCATCCAGGAAGGTATGTATTCTTGACGTCAAGCTATGGTAAATCAATGACGACATATGATGACAGGAAAACGTGTGTGCTCGGACGTGAAGGCGAGGCTCGGAGAGCTGGCAAGAGAGACTGACCGAGGAGTCGGCCTCCTCGCAGTTGAAATATTGCTCGCACTCTATGACGCGAATGAACCAGGTAGGCAGCACCCTATTGTACCTGTGCTCCCCTCTGATGTTCCACGCTTCAGGACATCAACTGGATATTCGTGATTCACGCGTTCGAGAATATCTTGCCAGTGCCTTAGCTCGCTCGAACTTTGATGAGCATGATTCAATAGTCCCTGGGCAGCGGATATTGCGTATGCTTTTCGGTCTTGGTAAGTGACGTCCATGCAGACTGTGGAATTCGACCATAAACACCGTTCGAATCAGATGCCACAGAACTAAGTCGGGCCCAAAAACGCCTCATTGGAACACTGCAAGAGGCCGTCCAGACCGGGAATGCTCGGGAGCGTACCGCTGCAACGATGACCCTGCTGAAGCTATGCGAAAGTGAGTATAATTTTTGTCAGCCAGTACTACCAGTTCACTCGTTCGTTAGCCGGCACCATCCGCGCCCATCTCATCGAAAATGAGTTATTGGACATCTTTGTCAATCAACTGAGACGCAAGGATAGCACACTGCTCGCTGCATATGCATTGGCTACCTGTTTGAAATACAGTGAGTACGATCGCCCATCTAGTCTTGCATGTAACTCAGAATGGCATAGGCGACATGGAGTCCTCTATGATGAGTAAAGAAGACCTTCCGAACAACATCATCAACATGTTACGACTCGACTACTTCGACGATGCTGTAGGGCCAGTAGAAGGCTTTCAGATCTTGGGAGACTTGATGCAACATGGTAACGGACTACCCTGATCATCTTTAACGACCTGCATACTGAGACATCTAAACTAGATGGCCTGCGGAAAAAGATCATCGAATACAACATCACAGAGGTGCTGACCATGAAGCTGGCAAAGGGAAACTCGAAGGAGACCAGGACGAGTCTGATTTGCTTGGACATCTTCCGGTCCTTTTGTATGTTCCAGGATGTCGATGTCAGTTGATCATAGTTTCATTCGTGCCCCCCAGACCCCGACGGTCCTTGGACTGTGGAGCTTGTTCATCGGAGTTTGGCCAGTCTACAGAAGCCAGAATGGAGGACTCAGAAGGTAGGGGTGACAATCCTCTCCGCGTTGGCTCAGACGGGTGTGCATTATAGCCATTTCGAGAGTTTTCCTTGACTTTTTGTGACATTAGAATACGGCGTGGCGGCCATCTACCCTAGGATATGCGAGATCATCGAGTTGCTTCTTCCGGATGGTTATTTGCCGATCCAGCTGAATAGAACAGGGGCAGACTCAACTAGCCCAACCCCATCCAGCCTTGGCCTGTCGCCACCACCTGGAACACTTTCTTGGATGATGGGACCTGCATGTGCGCTGCGTATCTTAGCACGAAACAGTACGTGTTACTTGTCTTCCAGTGTTGTTAGGATTGATGCGGTAGCGTACTACGATAGCGAAGCTGCGGAGCCGTATACGTGAGACGATCCAGTACGGCAGTTTGAAGCATTTGTATCTGTCTGATACGCTCCTCAATATGAGGGACACGTTGCCGTGGCACGTCAGGACTCCGGACCGAGGTGAGTGGACTTTTGTGTGTCTTATTGACAAAGGACTGATACCCATAAACCCTCGTTATCGCAGTCGACATCACTAACATGCTCGACAAGATGATCAAAGTGGTCGACGAAGAACTATCCGAGGAAGGCCTCATGTCGATTGGGGATGCCGTATTACCCCACATTCAGCATTGGGACCGCCTCGTGACGCTGCTTCGAGACAGGACCGTGGCGATGGTAGCCATCTTGCCGGCTTTGCTTGGTGTGTCAGCTCTTGCCATCCTAGCTGTTGTGTCGGCTGTTCCAATTTATCTGGCTGTCGGGGTGTTCGAGTGCGTATTGCAAGACTTACTTTTTGTGCGCTGGTGTCGATGAACAGTACAGGTTCTTCCAGCGGACAAGTTCACGTTATCGGGATCGTCAGATAATGGAAAGGCTCCGTGGTGTTGGCACTCGTGCTGCCCAGAGTGAACACGCAAATGAAATTGACGCGGGTGTCCATGGAGGCGAGGCTGGTCCAAGTGGACATGCTAGTGGGGGTGCCCCAAGCGGACATGTAGGGTGCGTATTGGGAAGAACCATTTATGCGTAATGCTGATGTAGGTACAGGTTACTCCGAAGAGTAGGATCGCGTTTCCGGGAGAGTCAGAAATCGAAAAGGCTGCGGGGTCTTGGCACCTCCTCCCCAAGCGAGCACGAGAAAGAGGCTCGTTCAGATGTTCATACAAGTGTGGCCGGACCAAGTGGACATGGTGGCGAGGTCTCTCACAATGTAGGTGAACGAGAGGGTGGGAACAGCTAGCGCCCGAGTCCAGCCCATGAATATGGGACCCTTGTAAGGCCGTGAGGTACAGGGGACGTATCTATAGCGTCTTGGATTCATTGTATTAATATTTGCTATATCACGCTGAAACGCATGCCCTTGAAATCCGACGAGGGAGCTCCACACTGCTGGCTAGCGTCTGGTCGCACTGGCAGTCCAGCCGCAGTCATGCTATCCAACTCAAACCTAGAGAAAACAAGATAGGCGATCGCGTTTCACTAAGCTCTACGTTGACTAACTCAAGTAACAATGGTGGGCATCGCTTGCTCAAGAAGAAGAAGATTCTGTGTACATCGCACTCGGATCTAAGAATAATGTCGCGCATGTTCGTCCAGTTTACCAAGTATCTCTCCTTGCTCCTCAATCGATTTCCTCGCGCTGATGGATGGTCAATAGACAGTCAACATAGCCCACAACCACAACTCACAAAGACTGTGCAAACACAGGCACGTGCGAAATGTCCTTGATGTATCCCAGCTCGATCAACGCCCTTTGCCGAGACTTGAGTCTACAGGCCCGTCAATGACGCGTCAAGGCAGAGAGAACTACCCACTTACTGTTGCATTGGCGTAGGAGGCGCCTTGTGGTGTTTGCGCTTTGGCGGCCACACCATCTCCGGTGTCTTGGCTCGTTTATGACTCTCTGCGTCTACTTCCTTGGACTTTGGTTTTCTTCTGGCGGCGGCTTTGAGCCGCTTATGCTCCTGAGTGAAAGGAGGTTGAGTGTTAGACGAGCCTCCACTGGGTCGTTCAAACCTTGAGTGCATAACGGGATCGCTCTTCCTCGATCCGACTGGGAAGGAGCACGTCATCATTGCGATGACTGTACTTGACACCAATCGCACTCAGTGTCTTTTGTATATCGTTCTCTTCAGGAACCTCCGGGGGGTCTGAAACAGACGCCTCGTCGATTCTTCAACCAGATAGACAACCGATTCACTCACCATCGTCAAAGAGGAGAGTAGTCAATCCTCGCAGATCCGCCTGTGAGAGATGTGAATATACGGAAGCCAAGCGACGATGGAATCCTATCTACCTCTTCCTTTCCGCCCTTTTGGTCTTCTTCCTGAACCCAGTCATCCTTGGTCTTTGTTCGCCGCTTCGACCTCCCCCCAAGGTTTGCCAACGCCCAGTCAAGTTCAACGATGGATGCTCTTTCGATCTGATGGCAAATTCATACGAGTTGATCCACCTCCGATCCCTCGAGCTTACCGCGATTTTGGTAGCCAGGGTATCCTCATGAAGCTTGAATATGTTCTTCGCACCAAATAGTTCCCCTTGTCTATTGGTATCACCCTGTACTCCCGAGAAATACCTGACAACACCAGTCTGGTCAAATCCAACGATCGAGCGTTTTGGCACGATATCGCACCTCGTTTGCACGCTTGCTTGGTAGCCAATAGCCATTTGCTGTTGCTTGTAGAGTTGCCGAGCATAGATTAATTCTTCGACCGAGCCTGCTCCCAAGAGTCGATAAACGTAGACGTCACGAGTCTGACCAAATCGATAGGCCCTATCCATGGCCTGCAAGTCATGGGCGGGATCTGCAGGCAGTTTCAGTGGCAAATAAGAGGTAGGAGACAAGAATGCATACTCCAGTTGGGATCTGCATGGCGTTATTCTCGTTAACAAAATCAAAGCAGTCGTCCATTTGCACTTGCCAAAGATGACCACTTTGTTTGCGCCGGTCAGGTTCAGACCAGTCCCTCCAGCCAATGTGGAGATCAAGAATACGAAGATATCTGGGTCTTTATGAAATTTATCGATGATCGGCATCCCTGTTTATATCAAGGGTAAGTTCCGCACGCGCGGGGCCTGAAAATCCATCTCTTACTGTCGTCAGGGTCTGTAGATCCGGTGAGTTTCACAAAACCGTAACCTGTACTGGCATCAACACATAGCTCCTCGGTCTTTCATAGATGATTTGATCGCACCGCGGTTGTTCAAATGAAAGTCCAACATTTCAAGTAACTTGACGGATTTCGTGAAAATGAGAACCTTGTTCGATCGATCCTTTCTCCAGTCCTTGAGTAGCGTTTGAAGAACCTGTAAACCATTACATGGAACGTGTATGCCTGTCCAAATATTTATCACGCACAGTCCATTTGCCACACAACGATGGCTGCATTATCGCTGGTCCGTATTTTGGCACGGATTGCCCTGCAAATGCGAGCTCAGCAAGCTCGCGATGCCGGACGGTCTGTTGTGAAATGAGTCTGACAAACACGATCAGATCCCCAGTCTCTCACCTGTTCCTGTGTATCCGTGGGTGCTGAAGTCGGAACACATATTAGCAACACGGTTCCATTGCTTATAAATGGCGTTACCTGGGAGGATCAATGCCAAGTGATTCGAGATCTTGATCAAAATTGATGTGAATTTCAATACATCTCCTTTTCCAAATGGATGGCAACAATCTTTACGTCTTGTAGAAATATCAGCGACCATTCACCAAAGTCCGTTGTCAAGGACAAACTTTTTATTTGATCGGCAATCGCACAATTCATCCTTGTGGATGATATTTTGGATTGGGTCCATTGCGAGAATACGCTTGTATACTTTGATTTGTTGGGGTGTCAGAGGGCAGAAGACGACCTCGTCAATCTTCTTCGGTAACTGTGCCATATTTGTACGTCATAGGATACGGGAGCTCGAGCAGGATTAAATACCTGATTCTTTATGATCTCCTTGGTCCTGAAATCCCCTTGAGAGCGCCAAAACGAGAGAACAACAAATGCGACTTACCTTCGTTTGAAAAAGCCTGGCAATAATTTGTCTCTCACAATCTCTGCAACAGCCTGCAGAGAATCAGCCATACTCTTCAAATGATGCAAGATGTCGCAACGCACCAACGCTTTGGTCCTCTCCTCTTCGGTCGCATTTGCCGATTGACCCACTGTCAACGGTTTAACAACGAATCCTTTCCATTGTTTCATCGTCCCCAGTCGTCCGGGGTTTGTCCAGTCCAGGATTGTCCATAGCTCGTTGTAAGAATTCTGAATCGCTGTTCCTGTCAAGCCGAACCGGTTCATGCACACAAATCGGTGGTAGGCAATGGTAACTTTCGACCGAGGGTTCTTGACACGGTGAGCTTCATCGACTATGATAACTGACCAAGGTAGCTCATCAAGTAACGAGATATCCTTGCGCGCCGTTTCGAACGAAGTAAGCACTGCGAGAACGTTGTTGAGTATTGCCCGGTAACCAAACTAAGAGTCTGCACTCACCTACATCTAGACGGCCCATCTTGAAATCTGTGAGGACCTCCTTTCGGGACTTCCGCGGGCCAGTGTAAGAACCAACTTCAAAATAACCCCACTAATAGCTTTCCCATTGACAGGAGTTACTCTCATAAGGATACAAGGGTACTCACAGTCTCAAATTCACGCTCCCAGTTTGGTACTACCGAGGATGGTGCGATAATCAAGCAAGTCGGCCATGTGTCATTCGCGGGGGGAAGAGTCCGACGCTTTCTCCAATCCACGCCATCTTGGAGCTTTGAGACATAGTTTCGTCTCCGATCCACATCTCTTCGATCTCCATGCTTCTGCATGATAGCAGAGAGAAATGATATAACCTGTATGGTCTTGCCTGTGACAGCTAAGACGCCAGATATTCCTATGCAGGATACTCTTGACACTCACCCTGTGGTTAAAGTTAGTGGGAATGGGGCGTCAGGGATTCTGACATACAAGGCCCATATCATCTCCGAGAAGTCCGCCTCGTCCCTTTTCATACATATCCCAGAAAAATCGTACACCCTCGCGTTGGTATTCTCTCAAGTAAGTGTTGATTGCAGCTGGTACCATGATGCCCTTTTCGCGGTTCAGGACCAAGGAACCAAGGTATTTCTGGTCTTCCCAAAGTGGAAAGCCAGGGCGAGGATCCAATCCCTATAGAAGACGGGTTAAGTGAAAGGAATGTGACATGAGAATGGCACAGACATGATTGGCAATCGTGTTTTCCTCATCTTCAGATTCCGTCTCGGAGTCTGATGGGACTGGAGACACCACTTGAGCTGGGAAAAGTTCGTCCTCTGATTCTGATTCGGTCTCTGAATCATCTGCAAGAACAATAACTGCAGAATAAAAGCTTATAGTAACTGACACACCTTCCACGGGAACTACGTCCTTGCGTTTTGACGGGGGTTCGACTCGGGGAAACGAAGGTAACTTGCGTTTCAGTGTTTGGACAACCGGTTCTGCTTCCGACTCTGATTCCGTTGCAGAATCATCCACGAGCGGCGTGACGGCGCCTGTAATAGGCGTCGCCTCTTTTGATTTCGAAAACACCGTCAATGTTTTGGAAACAACAGGCTCCTCCTTGTCACTGTCATGGATGGAGCCTACGTCCGACATGTCATCATGAACGTCCTCTTCATCCTCGGAAGCAGAGTGGAGGTCCATATCACCTGAACAAGACAAGGTCAAGCTCATACATCTGCACGAGATCCACACATCTATTTACCAAAGTACCCCACGAGAGGATTGGTCTTTGGCTCTTGAGAGCGACGAGTCGCCTTTCCTAAACGATACGGAACGTTCGTAGATAATCTACACGTGGATATATGCTCACTGGAACCACTCGCATGGTGTTCTTGGTGGTGCTCGACCCTCCGTCTTGTCCTGGACTTGCGGGGCGGTGACGCGTCGGACGATTTACGACCGCGTTTTCCTTTTCCTTTCGTCTCGTAAACGAACGTCCCGGCATTAAATTCTGGATCGGAATCTAGTTCTGTAATTATGTGGGTGAATGCGTAAAGATCCGGATGTGTATCGCGTTCACCGACCTAGGGGCGCAGGGATCGAATCCAAGATTCCTGTGTGAAGATGTAGTCAATACACGGCACGCATCAATGAGACATGCGAGCCAACTCTGTTGATACGCAGATGTTTTGGCCTTGGCCTTTTCGTGAGACATTGCGAACGCGAGCAATCACGCTGCGAATGCGGAGCGGAGTCAGTTGAATAAATGCACGTGACATCACAATACATTACGTCACCACAATGTGTCGCGGGTTGATCGTACAAGATACAATCATTTTTAGCGTAGCAAATACGGACAATATGTGGAGCCAGGTGTACGACGATGGTGAGCAAACACATGAGAGCAGAGAATAGAAGAGAGCAAGTTATAATCAGGGTGAAAAAATCGGTCAAAGAGAGTTGGTAGGCACAGTGTCTCGCAGGGGGCGGTAGTAATTATACTATGAACAGTGGAGAGAGGGCGAAAACGGTGATTAAGTTGTAACGAGGATGAGACGAGGTCTTGGATATGTACGAACGCGTGGTGTCGTTTCGGCGGTTACTCGTCATCATCGTCGATGACCTCTTCACCACCACTCTCCTTGGAGGCCTTTGTCTAGTGAATTCAAAGATCAATCCGAGGGAGAAAGAGAGAAAAGAGAGACTCACGGTGGTCATTGACGCTTTCTCTTCCTCAGCACGTGCCTTGTCCTTGGCAGCCAAATCAAGGTATGGCTGGATGGAATATATTAAAGGATATGCAATCCAATGCAAAAACGTGTTTACCTTTTTGTCATCCTCATCTAGTTCCTTCCATTTCGCTCCAAGGAGTTTGCCGACCTCGCCTGTGAACAACGTTGATGGGGATACTACACGTAACAAGAACCCACTGACCGAACCCGGCATCAGGGTTCTCGGTCTTGATTCTCTCTCTCCAATCTTGGCTGAAGAACATGTAGGCCGAGAGAGCTCGCTTTGGCCCCCCCTTGGCCTTCGACTTGTGGCCTTTGGCAGTCTTGGCTTCGGATTTCTCAGCAGCCTTGCGCTGTCGACGAGGGTCAGAACGATAACATATCGAGGGAGGGATAGGTTGAGTAAAAGATAGCATATATGCAGGTATATGTGTGATGAAGAGGTGAACGAACCTTGGGTTTTGCTTCCTTGGGCATCTAGACGAGAAAAAACGAGTTAGAAAACGAATCAACACGTCGTGAGCACGCGAAAAGAAGTGCAAGTCAAGTGGAGTGTTGTAGGACACGGTGCGCGTCGACGCGTTGGTGGCCAAACAAACACTAGCAGGTAGAGCAACAACGACGGGGACAGGGACGACGAGGAGAACGAGGACAGGGAGGCATCGCAAGGCATCGAGAAAGACGATGGAAGATATATAAAGAGGTGGGCCTACCGTTGTTGTGTATACTACAGTGAAGTTGTGTAGGGGGAGTTGGCGTGTGGGCCGCACAGTACAGCTATAGGCAAAGGTTGGCTGGGACGATTTGGCGGGTGGGAGCCTCGTATAAGGGGACACCTGGCATTTTCCAACCGTGAGAATTGAGCACGGACTCGCTGACATAAGCGCCGTTCAACAAGCTGTCAGCCCCGGACATCTCCGGCGTGCCCACGCGTGACACGGCACACGTTCTGTGCCTCATTCGGCCGGCGCTCTCGGCCAGGTCCCCGGTGTAACCACTACGTTCTGCGGGGTCTCAATATGTACATAGATATCCATATAGATATTGGCGATTATGGACAGATCTACTATAGATAAATAGGTGGAACGAGACACTAGCTATCGCATTCAAAGTCGACGTCGGGCAGACACAACTGCCCCAAACCCAAGTCAGGAAGCCGTGCCATTTTGACGAGCAGACTAAGACCCTGGTCGCCAGCACCTGACCCTGGGCCATTGAGGAGTTCCCAGGTGTAATCGTCTATCTCTTCTGCCGCACGACCCCAGGTAGTCTTGATAGCGCAGGGATGATTGAAGGATGCCATAATGAAACACAGGGGTGAACCTTGGAGTTGAATCATTAGCGTGTCGTCCCATGATTGGGCGAGTGCCTACATAAGCCAGATATCTCCTGTTCACGAGCAAGATATGGTGATCGGTTCTCGGGCAAGTATTTGGGGGTGTCCTGTATTAGGTCTGGAAGAGCGTCGCCCAGACTGTACAACCGTCGACATGAAGGACAGACGCGACCCGTGGTCCGACTCTTGTTGTACCACAAGATCTGCATGGACATTGGCACCCGTGAGCCAGCCCAAGGAAATAACGTACTGTGGCAATGTCCTCAGGGAGGACGGTGCAGAGCATCTGTAGGATCTCTTCTTGCGCAAACTCTGCGCATAATGAATCATCCAAGGCGGGAGGCTGGGCAAAGAAGGACGAGAGAAAGGCATGTGTATCCCGGACGCGAGGGCCGTTGCCAGGATCGTATATGTTGGGGGTAGCGACAAAGATACCGTCGTCAGACTCAGATGGCGTAGGGGCGTCGTCATAAGGAGATTCGTGATGTCGAGGTGGGTCTGGGAGGGCTCGGACGTGTGTGAGCTTCTTGTCGCGCCTTGTCTGTTGCTTCTTCTTTCTTCTGTTGTTACATGGCCCGGGCATGGTGGTGAACATGTCACACGTGACGAGACGCGAGTGTGACAATGAGTTTACGCTTGTTTACACTAGGTGGTTTTATGACTCGGACCCCAAAAAAACTAAGGAATCGGTGATTATAATCAATCTAGACACGATTACAGGTCTGCTGCGATACACCGTTCGCCGTCTCTGGCGCTGTAACATATCTGTACATTCTCGGTTACGCAGCATGGCTAATACCATAGAACTTGCACAGGCTTGTCTCTTTCTCTTCTTCTCAGGCTACACTCATCGACGTCCAGACAGGAAAGCGAGATTATCTCAAATCCTTGGAAAAGCAATACCAAGCTCAATGGCGGGAGGCCCGTTTTTTCGAGGTCGCCGCTCCATCACAGGACGAGCTCCGTGGTCTCTCCCAAGAACAAATCAAAGAGAAATACCCAAAGTGGTTTGGCAATTTTCCCTATCCCTACATGAACGGATCTCTGCATCTCGGACATGCTTTCACCATCTCAAAGGTCGAGTTTGCCGCCGGGTACCAACGCATGCTCGGAAAGCGCATCTTGTTCCCTCACGGTCTACATGCAACCGGAATGCCAATCAAGGTCCGTCTACATCTTAGCATGTCCTTCAACCGTCTGCTCAACCATTCCCTCTATCAGGCAGCATCGGATAAAATCATCCGTGAGATGGAGCTTTTCGGTGAAAATTTTGAGCGATACGATCCCGATGTTGAAGACGAGACTCCCCAAGTGACCGGGAATCGTCCTCCCACTGCACAGGTCGGGAAAGCGACAAAGGGAAAACTGGCTGCCAAGTCTACCGGTCTCACCTACCAGTTCCAAATCATGAATTCCATCGGCGTGCCCCGTGAGGAGGTCAAAAAGTTTGCTGATCCTTATTACTGGCTCTCATATTTTCCACCAATCTGCAAAGTGTGTTGTACATCCTAAACAATTTCGTACCTGACCTCGTCTCATCATAGGACGATAATAATGCTATGGGTAACCGGATAGACTGGCGTCGCTCTTTCCTCACCACCGATATAAATCCATATTATGATTCCTTTGTCCGATGGCAAATGAACAAGTTGCATGGACTTGGTAAAATCAAATTTGGCGAGCGATATACCATTTACAGTCCCAAGGATGGCCAACCATGCATGGACCACGATCGGTCTGATGGCGAAGGGGTTGGTCCACAAGAGTACGTTGGAGTAAAAATGCAAGCAGTCGAATGGAGTCCTGCAGCCAAGGCCCTGATCGAGGGTAAAGTTGGAGGAAGGACAGTATACTTGGTCCCTGCCACCCTGCGTCCGGAGACAATGTGCGATTCGCCTCGTTTCCATTCCTTGATTCGCTTTCATTAACATAATTCGGTTACAGGTATGGTCAAACGAATTGCTTCGTTGGACCATCTTTGAAGTACGGCATTTTTGCCATCAACGACACCGACGCCTTCCTCATTTCACACCGAGCTGCACGCAACATGGCCTTCCAAGGCCTCTCTCCCTCACGCGGGGAGGTTGTGCAGCTTTTGGAGATCGATGGCGCAAGCATTGTTGGGACAAAAGTCAAGGCTCCTTTCGGTATCATCCCTGAAGTATATGTACTACCGATGGAGAGCGTCAAAGCAACCAAGGCACGCCAACCTTATTTCCATCTGTACAGTAATACTAAGGTATATATGACAGGGAACCGGCATCGTCACTTCGGTACCCTCCGACTCACCAGACGATTACATGACAACGGAAGATTTGCGTAAAAAGGCCGAGTACTACAAGGTGGATCCCAAGTGGCTGGATTTCACGCCCATCCCTGTTATCAAGACTTCCAAATACGGCGATCTCACCGCCGTCGAGGTTTGCAAGGAACTGAAGATCCAGTCATCCAAAGACGCCAAGGCACTCGCGGATGCAAAAGAGATTGTATACAAAGAGGGTTTCTACGGTGGTACTATGATCATCGGTGACTTTAAGGGGGAATCGGTTCAAGATGCCAAACCAAAGGTTCGCGCACAGCTGATAGAAAATGGGTTGGCCGTCGCCTACGCTGAGCCTGAGAACCTGGTCGTGTCCCGTAGTGCGGACGAGTGCGTCGTTGCTATGATGGATCAATGGTATATCGACTTTGGTGAACCGACTTGGAGAGCGCAGACCGAAAAGTGCGCCTTTCCCTCATGTAATATGTTTGTTCTGTTGACCATTTCGTCTTCCTTTTTCAGACACTTGGCGAGAATGAACACGTGGACAGTGGAGACGCGTAATTTGTTCGAGGCAACATTGGCTTGGTTGAACCAATGGGCGTGTGCACGCACCTATGGCTTGGGATCGAAGATGCCTTGGGATCCGCAGTTCATGGTCGAAAGTCTGAGCGATTCGACGATCTACATGGCCTACTACACCATCGCCCATTTGCTTCATAGTAAGCATCATGCCACACTGTCTGTCTGAATCGATCTCATCTACTTGACAGACGGCGACATTACTGGACATACCGTCGGCCCTTTGGGGGTGACACATCAACAGATGACTGACGAAGCTTGGGAGTACATCTTCTGCAATGGCCCTTGGCCCAATCCGGAGCCTTTCCCAAAAGAGAAAGCCGACGCAATGAAGCACGAATTCAACTACTTTTACCCGTTTGACATGCGGTCGTCAGGCAAAGACCTGGTACAAAACCATCTCACGTTCGCGCTGTACAACCACGTCGCCATCTTCCCAGAGCATAAACGCCCCCTGGGCATCCGCACGAACGGCCACTTGATGCTCAATGGGCAGAAGATGTCAAAGAGCAAAGGGAATTCGTTGACACTGCGAGAGGGTATCGAAAAGTTTGGTGCGGATGCCATGCGTTTGACCTTGGCTGATGCTGGTGACGGTGTCGAGGACGCCAACTTTGATGAGAAGACAGCCAATGCAAACATTTTGCGTTTGCACACCCTGCTAGGGTGGTGTGAAGTATGTATGCAGCCTTTTTCATGTATCGTTCACTGACGGGAATACCTAGGAGACGCTGAAGAACGAATCCAAGTTGAGGGTAGGCACCAAAAACTACCACGATCGTGTCTTTGAGGAAGAAATCATCGATCACATCAACATCACCAAGCACCACTATGACTCGTACGTGTCCGCTTTCTCTTTTACCTCCTCCGCGATCTCAACTTTTACTCCAGCACCTCCTTCAAGGATGCTTTGAAATATGGTTTCTACGAGTTCCAAAACATCCGTGATTGGTACCGCGAGGTCACCGCCGACGTCGGTATGCATGTCGACTTGGTCAAATATTGGATTCGCGCCTCGACCCTGCTCATGACTCCCTTTGCGCCGCACTCTGCCGAACACATCTGGCTCGCCTTTTTGCAAGAATCCCAGTCGATCCAGCTCGCGCGCTGGCCCGACCCAGGCCGCGCAGCCGACCGCACCCTCATCGAAGCCGGCGCATACTTGCGCGGTACGCTCAAGATGATCCGCGACGCCGAGACGACGCTGTTGAAAAAACTCTCCAAGGGCAAAAAGGGTAAAACGGACGGTCCGTCGTTTGATCCCAAGTTGCCCAAGAGCGTTCGGGTGTATGTGGCAACGTGGTTCCCAGAGTGGCAGGAGACGTGCGTGCAGGCGGTCAAGGAGGCGTATTTGGAGGGCGAGGACAAGGTGGACGACGTGCGCGTGCGGACGATCTTGACGGAGAAGGGATTGATCAAGGATAAACGCGTGATGCCGTTTGTTCAAGCATTCAAGGTAACAGGATGTTGATGTTGTGGACGTGTCCGACTGATCACATGCATGCACAGAAACGCATGCAAGACTTTGGGACCAAGGTCGCTTTCAATCGGAGTCTGTCGTTTTCTGAGTCGCAGGTGTTGACCGAATTCCTGCCGTACTTGAAACGGTCGCTGAACCTGGTCGATGCGGAGGTGTTGTTGGTGGATGAGGCGTTGCAGAGGGACGAACCGGGCTTCACGCCGACGATCATCGAGACCTCGGAGCCTGGTAGTCCTGCTTTCGAGTACCGTAATGTAGAGGTCTGATCCATGATGTGCGGCATATCTTTTTACTAGTAATCAGCATAACAGGGAGAATGTTTGGGTTTGGTAGCCTGGCCCTGTTGCAATGTCTGAACAACGACCAGGGGTCGGGTCATCGTATGTAAGCATGATTAACACAGTATGACGGGCGCTGCCGTGTTGATGGGCAAAGTGGTGGAGTGCCGCATTCAGGTAGCATCGCACGTATGGCAACAACGTTCGTCCTTATCGTCCTTGTCGGTGGGGGTGGGGGTGGTGGACCCGGGCCCCTGATGGTGATGTGGCGTTGCGCATGGGGGATGGCAACCGTGACGTCGCCATGTTGGCGTCCATTGGGTACGGCTTAGCAGTGCCGTGTTGAGATCGCATTCAAGGTGTGCGTGCGTAATAAGATCTGGGATGTACATCTGTTTCGATGAGGCCGGCCGCCGAGGGACGACAATGACATGACGTCGTCACGTCATCGATCTTCTGTCATCAAGTTGTGTGATCTTTGTTGGGAGAGGGTTGAGCACAATGAATACTAGTCAGATGCGCTACGTAACTAGTATCATAGGTCCTGGACGGGTCCTGCAAGTAAGCTAGGTGCAACTGCGAACTTGGGAATGACGTGCCTCGGAGAGGGTCCTTGTGCGTGTCAGAATCAGATCATGATCATGGTACAACTTTGGCCCGTTCAGAAGGCGTACCAGGTTTGACAGGTACATAGACGCCGTGGGCGGTGACAGCGCGTGAATCAGGGAATCCGGGGTTGCTAGCGCTGAATGACTCGGACCATATATACTAGTACCATGTCGGACCTCCCTATAAGAAACGGAGGGTGAGTTACTACAACCAGCGGTTCTCCGTCCTAAACTCTTACCATGGCAGCACCACCTAATGTGACCACCAAAGCGATCAGCGGCAAGTATCTCTTGGTCAGCTTTCGTTTTTTTTTCGCGTTTTATCTGCGTTTTCACATCAATAATGACACGTAGAACAAGGCGCTCAGCCCCGGCGCCGACGAGATTCTCCTGCTACAGGGTATGTCAGCGGACAAGCGACGTGCAATCGCCACTCTCGGTCACTTTGTCAACATGGAACAAATCACGGACAAAGCCGGCGTCGAGCGCGTCGTCCTCGACCAGTCGCTCTCTGGATCATCCCTCACCTCCCACGCGACCCGCACTCTAGATTGGAAAGAGCGCGAACATGACGACGCTATCTTTGGCCATGTGACCGAAAAGTCGCGCAGAATCCCCGCAGCACAGATTACAGACGAATTTTTGAACAATGGGTGGACCGGAGATACCCTCAGGGACGGCATTATTTTGACCGACACGCGAAGTACTCCAGGCAAGAGCAGTATTGCGTGGAGAATCGTACAGGTAGTTGTACTTCTTTGCTATGGGCTGATTGCAGTGCTCATGGTTTAAAACTAGACGTGGGGCTTTGCGAACGTGGATGGGAAAAGGCGCTATGTCAGGAACACCACGTGTACCACGTCTGACAAGCAGGCTCATGCTCGTATTGTCTATGACTACCGTGAGTGCTCCGCCCTGCTGGTTTGAACGCGTTTTGAGTCCTGCGTAGTCGGCCCAATCTGATGGCAAATGACAACGTTGGGATTTCATGGGCGATGAGAATCATACCTGTATTAACAACTAGAAGTTCCCCTGTAAACCAGAAATCATCAGTGTGGCTAGCAATCATCATGTTAATCGCACCTGGTGGCGTCTCCAAAGACAGTCCTATGATGTTTGCGTGTGTCGAATTGAGTGTCATGATTCGAGCATGCAATGATTAGATTGAGACGAGTACAGTTTGGCATGATGGGGTCTTCCAAACGAAATGCACCAGACGTTCTGGAGAGGTTTCTGCTGTTACTGTCGGCGCCTTGAGGTGGGATCCGATATAAGCACTTGGACGTTGCAGCTCCGACATGGCGACAGCGGCCCTCGCCGACCCCGCGACGGTTGTTGTTACAACCAGCCGTTCTCTGTCCTAAACTCTCACCATGGCGGCACCACCCAGTGTGACCACCAAAGCGATCAGCGGCAAGTATTCCATGGTCAGTTTTCCTTCTCGCGTTCTTGGTCGTCGTTGCCACAACAAGTAACAATATTTATGTAGAACAAGGCGCTCAGCCCTGGCATCGACGAGATTCTTCAGCTGCAGGGTGTGTCATGGCTTAAACGACGTGCAATCGCTACTTTCACTCTCTTCATTGACCTGGGACATACGACGGACGAAGCCGGCGTCGAGCGCGTCGTTGTCGACCAGTCGCTCTCTGGATACTTCACCTCTCATTCGACTCGCACTCTAGACTGGCAAGAGCGCGAAATTGACGATGACACCTTTGGCCATGTGTCCGAAAGATCTCGCAGGATTCCCGTAGCAGAGATTACAGACAAGTTTCCGAACGCGGAGTGGACCGAGGATACCATCGAGGACGACGTCATTCTGACCGAAAATTGGAGTACTCCCGACAAGAACAGTACCACGTGGAGAGCGATACAGGCAATTGTGTTGTTCTCTCATGGGCTGATCGCGGTTCTCACTGTTCGAAACTAGGCGTGGGGCTTTGCGATGGTGGATGGAAAGAGACGATACGTCAGATATACGACCTGTACTGCGTCTGACAAGCAGGCTGACACCCGTATCGTCTATGACTACCGTAAGCATTCCCCACTGGTTTTTAGTGTATTCTCATCCCTGCGTAGTTGGCCCAATCTAAGGGCACATTAGTGTGGGGATTGCATGTAAGATGGGGACCCTACCTTTATTAACAGCTAGAAGCCAACCTGTAACCCGTAAAATGAAAATAAAAGTATGGCTGGCAGTCATAATCGCACTTGATAGTATCTGCAAAGACATGGATCAATCACTCACCATCACACGTTCGCACTCACAGTTGCGGGCGGACAGAAATACATGTTTGGACCGTGACAAAGCGCAAGGCAACAAATCCATGGGAGATCGGCGCAGAGCTCCCGCCTCGATCATGATTTTTTTTTCTGCTGTTACTGATAAGATCACACTCGTTCGGCTGCGACCATTCATACAAGACTTCGATGGTATTGGAGACCCGGAACTGCGGTAGAGCAGTTACTCGTTAGGCCACTTTGTTCATTCACCTTCTGGCTTACCGGTGATCCAGTGGTCTCGACCGCACAGGGTAAGCACGTAGTTCCCAGTTGTATCCACGTCACTCATTAGCATGGGGAGAGAGAGATGTCGAGGACGCACCACGTATGCCGTCCATAATTCTACGTCAGCAGCTCAACTACGACCTTCCGAGTCGGGTCCTGCACCTGGGTAGCACCGGTTGCCAGTTGTATCCCACCCATATGCCAAAAATGATTCCCGCCGCAAGCAGATGTGCCGACGGTCGACTTGGGAGTGGATATCCCACCCATCTTTGACCGGTTCTCCTCGAGAGCGCAACCGAAGGTGTACAAGTGCGGAGGGAATAGCTGAAGGCACTGTCGTGACAAACCAAGTTAAAATGTTCGTTTGGGATTGGCGCACGGGGCGCTCGCTTCGCATCTGTCTGTGAATCATGATGCAATTTATGCAACCGCCTCGTCTCCTTAACACGTTGAGCGAAACAAATAAAATAACCACTTATGATAGAATAGGGAGAGATGAAAGGATCGTTGCCGCGGTAACGTGACCATCTGCGAGGTAAATCATGGCATGCAACGTCGGTCTGGGTACCAGTCCATTAGTTCCAGGAGCGGACTACAACAAGCCCTGTGCGAATCATCGTCGGAGGTGAATCGATGGGGATGATGGATTGTGGCAGGAGCACAACGCGGTCTGCGGTGGCCCTGGCTTACGAAGTGAGCGCTAGTGAGCCTTGGAACCGTGCACTGGTGGCCCGCCGGCGGGTGTGCTCTGAATCGGACTCGGACTTGCCTGCCGTTACCGGATCCAGGAGGTAAGATCGCAGCTGGAGCAACTACACAACGAAAACATGATAGAAAGTAAGACGACAGCTACGAAAGGAGGGTATAAACCTATGCACCAATATGTACATACAGAATCCATTGATCAAATGGTACATCCACCGACCTCATCGTCTTCCGCAGCGCAAACGCTGCACGGGTATGATCCAGATGACCAGGGCCGTTCGTCATATGTTCGTAAAACGTCGACGTGATCTTGTTCGTCTCCGCATCGTCCACTGCCCACATCGTCCCAATGACAGATCGAAATCCGGCGAACTGCATCGCCGACGCCAGATGGATCACCTCATCCGGATTCTCTTCGTCTCCGACGGTCGTGTGACACGCGGACAGGTATGCAAATTCATGATTTTTCAAATCGCACTGGATGATGCGTTGGATTGTAAAGTGTCCGTCGTGAAGAGCAAATGCGGACTCGAATGGTTCCTTTGGGTTCGGGATACCGTGACAAGCAAGGTGTACCCATTCATTCTTGCTGAACTCGTCAGCAACTCTAGAAATGCAGGAGTCTTGTCCTTCGAGGCGCGCAAACATCGCGAGACTACCAACACGCTGACCAATGTCGACCAGTTCCGTGCCGACGGAAGCTAGTTGACTTGTGCCCATAGCGTTCGCTTGCCCAATAGCAACGAAACGTTTCTGAGTTACGGAATTTGGTGGGTTGGATCCTCGGGCACGACTAAGGGCGGTCAACGTCGGCGTGTAAGACGAGATGTAAAGACTTGAAAGGCTTTGTTGCCCTTTCCTATACGGACCAGCAGCATGTAGAGGCAGAAGAGAGAATTCAGCAGTGGGGCACCACCAGATGCGAGATTGGCTAGGGCATGTTGTCCGGAGAAAGTCAACAATTGGGGAAATGACACGATCCCAGAGCTCCCGCAAGATAATGGCAAGTTCTCTTGTCACATCCGACTTCTTCCCGCGCACAGTGTATGTACGGAGCTTAGACGACAGCTCTCGGACATCCTCTTTGGTGACTGCCAATGGGATGTGGACAGGATCCTTAGCGGCAAAGACCACGAGCGCATCGCAACTGTACTTGCTCGCATTCACGATAATGACAGGTCCACCACTGGCTGCGCGTTGGAGATCGGGAAAAAGCGACGGGAGAAGGAAACGTGACAGGCCGGGCAACTCGCGGATGCTCGACACGACTCTTTCCAATTCTACATTGAGACGCCACACCTGGTCATGTTGGTCTGCACCCGGCGACTCGCATGCGAGCGCGTTACGGATGAGTGAAGTCAGGCGAGTGAACTGATCTGCTAACGTCTTTCCTTCCGGTCCAGATGCGACGATATCGTCCAGTGGGGAACGGAGGCGAATGAGCTGACTCCAAAAGACACCGCGACCTTGTTCAAGCAACTCGACTGCTTTCGTAGGAGACTGGTTACGAAGACAAGCTGAGAATGCATCAACTGCGAGGGATGATGAGAGAGACTTGAGGAGAGTAAGATGCTGAGGTAATGATGGGAGAGCCGCAACATGTTGAACGAGTAAACGAAGAACTGTTTCGTAAGCGAGGAGGGTTGTGGGGTGGTGGAAATCTTCAGCTGCATTAACCCATGCTCTCGCAGCCTCGAGATCACACAAAGACACATTGACAGTGTGTGTCCGATATGCCAGGTCGGTATAAAGAGAGAATATGTCGTCTCGGTCCTCTGGGTAACCTAGCTGTATGAACCAGATAGAAAGAAAGGCGATGAGCACAAATTTCGTATAATCTTAAGCTACAATACTCCATACCTGCTTGTATCGAGTGCAGATGTGATGTGTCAAGATTTCTAAAGACGTCGACCTGTCTGGGTGTCCTTGCGGGCGAAGTTCCAGTGCACTTCTGTCGAGGCCAATCGCTTCATTGAGGTCCTCTACATTGCCAAGCCGGATGTACCGATTCGATAGACGAATTGCAAGGTTGTTCAAAGAGGTAGACCGATTCGGGTGTCCTGGTGGGTGAAGTGTTAGTGCATCTCTGTCGAGGTCGATAGCCTCCTCCAGGTCATCCACACCACAAAGCTGGTTGTACCGACTCAATAGATGATTTGCAAGGTTGCTCAAAGAAGCAGAGCGATGCGGGTGTCCTGGTGGGTGAAGCGCCAGAGCATTTCTGTCAAGGTCGATGGCCTCATTTAGGTCTTCCACGTTGCAAAGCTGGTTGTACCGACTCCCTAGACGAACCGCGAGGTTGTTCAAAGACATAGACCGTTCTGGGTGTCCTGGTGGGCGAAGTGCTAGTGCATTTCTATCGAGGCCAATAGCCTCGTCCAGGTCCTCCAAACTGCCAAGCTGGTTATACCGACTCCCTAGACGAATTGCGAGGCAAGTTAAAGCGCTCCAGCGAGCCGGGTGCCCAGGCGGGCAAATTGCTAGTCCATCTCGGTCAAGGTTAATTGCTTCATTCAGGTCCTGTACTTCCCCAAGCTGTTCGTGCCGAGCGTAAAGATCATTTGCGAGGCCGGCCAACGAGTCAGCCCGATCTGGGTGTCCTGGTGGGCGAAGCGTGAGTGCATCTCGATCAAGAGCAAGGGCTTCGTCAAGGTCCTCTACTCCGCCAAGCTGCTCGTATCGAGTTCTCAGAGAAGCCGCGAGGTTGGACAAAGACAATGAGCGGCCTGGGTGTCCTGGTGGGCAAAGCGTTAGTGCCTCTCGCTCGAGCACAATCGCCTCATGGAGGTTTTCGGTTCCCCCGAGTTGGTTGTACCGAGTCCAGATGTGTATTGCAAGCTGAACCAAACATTGAGCTCGTTTGGGATGGCGTGGAGTGCAAAGAGCCAAAGTTTTACGATCCAGAGCGATCGTATCATCGAGGTAGCGAGTCTCACTCCCTTGCTCGAACTTTGCGCGAAGGGTGCGCGCCCGTGAGAGTGACTGTTCAACTATAGGTACGTTATTTCGTCGCTGTTGACACTGACAGAAAGTAAGAATACCTTTGGAGTCCATCTAAGCTGAGTAAATCTGACTGGCTGTCACGGTGGTGAGTGAAGAGTGGGAGCGCGGAAATTGGCAGGCATGAGGTTATGTTCAAAAAGTGAGTGACACCGGCAATGAACACCATCGAAGACCTCGCGTGGGATTGAAAAATGAGGGCCGCATGAAGTAAGACTAGGATCATTGGTATGGCGCCAGGCATGGGCGCTACAGCAACCCCACACATTGTAGTTTGTTTTCGAACGCGCAAGACGAAGGCCTGAGGCCTGAGGACTCGGTGTCAACGTTGTCAACTGTTACAAAATAACCAATGACAAGCGTTACTTAAACCATGGAGTATGGATCGGTTGTCACACATAATAAATGAGATGGGCATGCGGTTGGGCGCGCATACACCGATGACCATACCTCACGACGTGTTGGATAGGATACAATTGCGGACAACAATTCAGACAAATAACAGGTGGTAGTTACTAGATTGGGAGAAGGTTACCTATGCCGCTGAGTGACCCGACCGCCGAAATGGAGCGTCAGTGCAGTGTGAACCTCCGGAAACATGAGTACGTAGGCGACGAGAGTCCTGGGGTGGGTGAGTGTGGAGAGGGAGTGGATCAAGGACGGACCTGGACGACGTCGCCGGCCAAGAGCGAGCTCGGCTGTGGCATCAGATGGATCACTGAAGTCGTTTAAAGAGGGAGTACCTCGAACGTAAAATAGAAGATAAGAGCTGGTGATGTAGATGGCCGCAGTCGTTCTCTCGACACTAGGTGGGTGATCAGTCAAATCTAGTGTTGGGTCACGGTGTTGACTTGGATAGACGGGGTCGATTTTCCCGAGACCAGTTGGCTTCTAGGGCTAGTTGCCACTGGCAGGCAGGCGCGGGCGCTAGAGTTTATTCCTAGCGAGCGTCATCTTCAAATTGAAACGTTCAATCGCATGTCATGGCATCGCAAGCGGTAGTTTACAATGGCTGTGCCCACTGGCATATCTCCGAGTCATCTTTTACAAGGAAAATGTACCTTGCTGAGCGCTGAATCTTGGCCACATCGTTGACTGATATTAATGCCAACTATTCCCTATAACAACCAGTTCACCCCCTAGACCATCAAACCTGGATATCTACGGTCGAGCATGTTTCATGGGTAGTCTCTGTACGAACGTGATTTTTCTCATCCCAGCAGAAAGGTATGGTTTTAATTAGGCTACTCGGTCGCCGTGATTAATGATGCTGTTAATCAACTACGTTCCACAAGTAAATTGTGGTCCCTTGAGGGTGGGGATACACAGATCAGCGAACAATTTCCTCAGGCACTTGCTGAATTCCTTCGTTTATTGCCCTGGTCTGTGTTGCCTTAAATCCATATTTGCTCCGTTCATGCTGAGCAGTTTGCCTGTTGGAGAACAGATCATTATCCCATGCAGCGCCCAGGGAATCGAACGAGACCTGGCTCCCATCAAGCTATATATGTATGTATGTATGTTACGCCGATTTGAAACAAACTCTATACTTATTTAACTATGACGGCAACCCCGTAGTAGCTCCCTTTTGACTTCAGCGATATCAATGACACGGGCGACGAGTGAAATATGCCAATGGCATTGTCATGTGTACTCACTATGTGGAATGAGCAAGGATTATCGTCTTTGCTCACAAAGGCCACCTTATCACAGATTCGGCGTGGCAAGCTGTACTGGAAATCTTTTTGAACAGGTTATTCGCTGCATTTTCACGTACGCGCGGTCGCAAAGCGGATTCGAATGGCAATAATTATATTATCGCACCAGACCAACACAGACGCTTGCTGTGAAATTAACAAAACCGCACTTCGATGATGGCAGAGAAGCATCATAACCCCAGAAAAGGGACAAGTCCGTTCATTTTTACCACCGTGTCATATCTGAGCACGGACTCGGACGCTAACGAGCCAACTATTGGGGTCTACTTTTCTCCCACCTGAACAGCAGAGATCGCAGCTGTTTGCGTATTTCACTCGTTCACTGCCCGTGTCACTTCTAGTCTCTCGGGTGGTATGAACTCTCATCGTGATCCTGGTATGTCACTTATGGCATGTTTCATCGACTCGTTGACAGTTCTGCTGTGCTGCTGCGGAGTAAGGCAGCGGAAAATGGGGTATAGTCGGCGGCGAGTGCCTGGGCCTGAGAGAGTTGTTTCGTTTCGTTTTTGTTTACGAATGGGGACCACGCTGCTTGCTATAACAAGCAGCTGGACTAACACCTGAGGCTAGAACGGATCTGACATGTAAACATCTTGGACTGGGTTGCGTTTACTTACTCCAGATGCGGGTATGTTGACTGGACGTATTTAGAACAGTAAAATATCTTATTTTCGCTGGTCAGGCCCATTGCCGTCCGGAGTCCCAGGTGTTACTAGATCGTACATATCATAATATTCAACAAGAATTGATAAAGGGATATTCCTCTTCGTGATTCGTAGGTATGATTTGGTTACAGTCGGTCCCGTTCCTGTTCCCATGCGGGAGCATCAAGCCTCGAGGGTATAAAGCTAGCCAGCTTCAGCCCCTCACATCCCCAACATCTTTTCATCTTCTCCAGTTTTTCCACTATGCCCTATTACAACATCGGCAGTATGCTTTCAAACTATGTTGGGTTCAATGCGTCGACCCAACCACATCCTCAGCCACTGCGGGTCGATTATGCTGGAGCCCCCATCACACGGGTACTATTCTCTCTGCTACTAGTCCGAGCTCTGACAAGAGTGCATGACTCACACCGTTACCAATAGTTTTTCTCAACTGAACCGATTGACGGCACTAAGTCTGAGGTTCTCACGCAGTTCAGTGTCGATCCTTACCGGTTTATTTTAAACCGCCATGGGGAGGCCTACTTGACCAATGAAGGCGGTCATAATCAAGTATGGAAAGTCCAACAGACCGGCTTGCTCACCTACAAGTGAGTAGCATACATGACAAGCGTTGTCTTTATATTCAAGTTTCGCTCACTCGTTTCCAGTATCATTGCTAAGGGAACTGATCTGGCATGGACTGTAGATTCTGGGGACGAAGGAATACCCGTATGTGAATTCTCCGTAGAGCATAGCAGTAGCCTGATTACCCGCGCATCGTAAACAGATCACGATGAGGAAGTTGGGAACAAGTTACCAAATATTCTCGATTACTGATCCCCAATGAGAAAGTATTGCATGAGTGCTTGAATACTTGTAACGTTATTGTAGAAATGGTTAGGTGGTCCTCTGGTCCGGTGTCGTTTAAAGTAGCGTGTGTGTAGTCCAAGCTTCAATAGTTCCTGCATCATGCCAGATAAATGGCGAGGAAGAGTTGCTCGAAGCGAACTGGCAGGGGGATATCGTGTCCCATGGCGTGCCAGATGTGTGGGTGATTGAGCAGGTGATATCGATCATGTTACACCTCGGCTCACAGTGATAGCAGAAAGATCAGTGTAGATGTGAACATGATCGATGAATCGATTCGACAACTGTGACGTTCAGTATATACTAAGTACTACTAGTAGTAAGTACTTGGTGTTGAAGTAAAAGTTGAATCCCGTATTTACTATTTATTCAGGTGGGACGACGGTCGGTTTCCGGAGGTGAAAGAGGAACGACTAGCATTAATTCCTGCACATGAACTTCCATCCCCGGCCCTTTTCCACTAGCAGGCCGCGTAGGCGAGACTGACGATACGTGTTAATGGCGCGAGCAAGGACAGGTCTCCGAATATTCAGTACATACTACCACAAGTCGCACATGCGCCGCGGCATAGACGGCGGCCTACAGAGAGTTTCTGCAATCTCCGAGTCTCCCTCGAGAAAAATGCTCACGAATGTACTCGCCTTTCTGCCCTACCAAATCTTCACCACGAGATTAGTTTCAACTGTCCTTTCCTATCGACCGTGGGTTCCTCCTAGTGAATTGTGCTCCGAGTCCAGCCAACTATAGACATCCGAATCTCTGATCGTATTGCCTCCTGGACACTAGTCAAACGACTATTGAGGCTCGCCCCCTTTATTAGTATTCTGATCTCACCTGGGCATGGAGATTGATGGATGCGACGGTCAACGAGTCAGCCCGATCTATATGTCCTGGTGGGCGAAGTGTGAGTGGATCTGATCAAGAGCAGGGAGCTTAGTTAGGTCATAAAGACTATCTGAGGCCTCGCCGCGGTGTGGGATTGATATTGCATGAAGGAAGACTCGGATCATTGCCATGGCACTGGCAAGCATGTGTGCTACGAGTACTAGTAAGTAGTCCCAGCTATGTTTTCGGACTCACAAAACGAAGGCGCTCCATCGCTTTCTGGACGCATTCGTACGCATGGCGTGGACTGGCTGTACCAAAAAAAGGATGTTGGATGATATCAACGTTAACTTCAAACAACCAAAGACAGACCATAGAAAGCTCGGTCGTAACTTGTAACTGCGATCGGCGGATAACCTGCGCACATCCGTTTATTTCGGATTTACCCGGGCGCTAGTTTACACGTCGCTGTGCGCATATCTTGCATTTCCTCTCCTTCAGGGAAGGTCACCAAATATACTCGCCTCCATGTTGGATCTTGGCCACAACGTCACTGACCATCGGTTCCAACTGTTCCTTCTTATCAGCAACCAGCCCACCCCTTTATACCCGTACATCCACAGTCGGGTTGAGCAGGTACGAATGTCCATTGGTGTTCCCACCATAACCTGTTTTTCATTGGGTTACTCGGTCGCTGTGATTCATGCTGTTAATCACCTACATTGCACGAGTAAATTTTGGGGATACATACAGATCAGGTGAACAATATCCTCAGGCATCCGAGTGTTGCCAAATTCCCCACGATCATTCGTATATTACCCTGGTTTGTGTTGCCTTAAATCCATATTTACCCCCTTCATGCTGAGCAGCTGATCTGTCAGCGAACCGATTATGATCCTGTGAAGCGACCAGGCCGAATCGAACAAGACCTGGCTCCCATCAAACTATCTATGTATTTATGTTACGCCGCTGAAACGACCTCAATACTTCAAATTGTTATAACGCTGATTTCGCACCCCGGTAGTTTCTACTCCCCTTCTAGATCTCGTGAGTATACAACCCAGATGTTTGCTGCAAGATTGACACAATCACACTCCGATGGCTGTGCCAGAGGTGTGATTCACGATGGGTTTCAAGGACTCTGCCTGGCGGGAGTCGGCTCCCGAGATGCCGCCTAAATCGCCCTGAAGTAGACTACTGAACTTCTATCTTGTGGATGTTTTGAATCAAGTCATCCAATGAAACGTCTTTGCACACTCGAGTCATGATCAAGCTGTCTGCTGCGACCCGCCTGTATTCGGCGTGCGACACCTGCTCAAACAAGAGCGCCCCAAATGGCTGCATCAGCCGAGCGACTAACCGCAGCGCTCGTGTGGTCCTGTCATGCCTAGCAGCCCTACCTGGGCCACGCGAAAATTCTTGTTCGAGCAGAGGGCGGATCCATGGGTGAACAAGGTAGAGATCATCCATCGCAGTCAGGTCGTTTGTTGTCTTGATCTCCACATCACCAAACACAGACGTCGTCGCACGATATACACCGATCTTCGTCTTCAGATCTGGCCCTGAGACACGGACAACTTCATCGACGAGAATAATGATGCCAGGAAGGTCCAGTCGACTGGAAACAAGGAAAGGTGGCGGAAGCGCAGTGACTTGATCATATAGCTTCACAGCCAGAGAAAGGTCAGGGATAGATGAACGTAATTCGGTCATTATCTGGTCCACCTGAGTGATCTCCATAGGCAGTGGGATGTGCAGCGGCTTCAGTTGATTGTAGACAGTCAGGTCCATTGGGAGACAACTGTTATATGCGTTCGCTGTTCCAATCCACGCGAGAACAGTCACGTCGCGGGATCCCGTCAGGATATGTTCCAGGAGTCGACCAATTGCATGGTTTCGCTCGCCATATACAACAGGAATGGTGACATTGAATATCCCCAGTAACGAATACGCTGTGTCTTCCACGAGGGTTGATTGACGCATTGAAGCCATAAATAGCTTCTCGCGCACTCTATTTAGCCCAGGTCGAAGCACTGCCAGCTGTTCTTGTGAGACCTGCGACGCCTGCTGCATCTCGAAGATGATGATAGGCGACTCCTTGTGGTTCGACAACGTCAAACCAAGATATGGTTTCCAATCCTTTGTGTAAAACAGGACCCTTTCGGCAGCCAGGTATTCTTGATAAGTCCATGCTCGCGTATTCCATATGCTCCCCTTGAGATCAATCTTGTTCGAACTGGACAAGACATCGAGAAGGTGGATAATCGTGAGGGCTGAACCACGGTACCAAGAAAACATGGCCACCAGAGACTCTTGCAATATTACGTTGTTGACTTTATCGACGCAACATGTGTCACTCCATGCCCACCGTAATCCATGAGAATGCGCGGTCGAGCAAAACCTCTGTAGTTTGTCGTTCGCTGGAGATGGTTTCAACTCGTAGACCGAGATATGCTCAACGTCCTGCAAAAGGGGTTCATCGTCTCCCCACTTGTGTGATAACATTGCGTATCGGTAGAACTTTTCCACCTCTCCCAAAATACGAGCATCATCTAGTTCTCTTGTCATCGATGAGATAAGCTCGGGGAAGATCGGATCTGCCTCGAATTCGCCAGCTAACTGTGTCCTATCAAGCAGTCTACCGGTGGTAGTGTCGATGACCACCCGTGGCATGTGGGAAACAGTTGTATTGATGATACATCGAACGCCAGGTCTGGCATCAATATATCGACCACGGACTTCTATCGTTGATGTCGGTCAACATGAAGTGTCCCTGATGGATGCCGAAGTAATGGCTTACCACGAAGACGTCCATCAGAGGATTGATCGAGTATAAATAGCATTGTATTGAACGCTTGAACGGCTTCAGAATAACGCCTTGCCCCATGTAATGTTGCATGTCTCTGCTCGTAGCCTCGATAGGATGATGGGTCGAGTTTGATGACCTATGTATGGTATCATTCATGCTATCTGTGACGAAGGGCAACAAGGTATACCTCGTCCGCGTCGACGAGTGCGTCCTCCCATGAGCCCACCATCACTCGTGCTTTGCTTCGCTTGATCAGGGTATCTATGCGGTCCACAGAATCGAGAGACAACATAGCCGACAAGTGTTCGACGGCTTTACTGTAGTTCCGAGAGCCCATGGCGAGGTCAGAGAGCTGTTGTAGCTTCTGCGTGCATCGACGTTGAAAGCCTGGGGCGGACGCTTAGCGAGCTTTGGTCACGCTTCTCTGTGACTCACCAAGTTCCCACCGCGCTCGTTCATCCTGGATACTTGTAACCGACGGGAGCTCGCTCTGTATCTGTCGAAAACACCTGATTGCCTCCGAGATACGACCGTCCCCTTCGAGGATGTCACAAAGTGAGCAGCAAACAAGGAATCTGGGGACCTTGAACTGAAGCGACGATTGAATGAACATTCAGGCATAATAAGCATATGTACCTTTATTGTAGCATCCAGTACTTCGTTTGTCGAGCCACGAAGCAAAAATTTGCCCGCCCATTTGTTTAATAGATCGCTTCGGGTCGACAAACCAAGGGAGAGCGCAGTGGAGTAGGTTGCAAGTGCTTCACCATGATTATTGATATGCGATGCCTCGTCTCCGATTCTCTCCAGCTGGTGGATACATTTGCTCGTAAACTCTGAAAGCGGAATGAATTGGACAATCACATCTAACCTACGATTACGAAACTCACCAGACATCCAGTTCATGATCAACGTGTCAGCTCTGACATCTTCGCTGGCAGCCCCTTCCATCTCGAGGAGCATCCGTGCCGCATCAATCACATGGTCGTTCGCATACAGGGTCTCGCAGCGATGTTTTCGTCGGTATGCACAAAGAAGGGTTTCAGCTTTCCGTTGCGAATTAGCAAGGTCGACGCGGAGGCTCTCTGCCTCGTAGTTTGCCCGAGCCAGCTTGTCGTGGAGTTTTTGGATAGTTTTTTCAAGATATACTATTGTTTCGTCTACAGGAACATGTATAATCGAAGGATTCTCGCATGAGGATAAGAATAGACGCACCTGAATGAGCGTTCTTCGTGCATAGTGACCTAATTGTCTTGATCATGCCATCTCCCCTCTCTTTGGCCGTGCTTTCGGAGTGGGTAAGTTGAATTTGAAGTTGTTCGATTGTTTCTTTGAGATTCGGAGTGATGGGAATACTCGAAAACGCAGACTGTGCCAAAAGAGACTCGAATGTCTCTTTGACACGAGCCTGAGCAGATTTGCCCCGGACTTCAAGTATCTGGGATGAACCATCACATGCAAGGAACATGTGATGCCTGAACAAACACTTGCCTCATCGCGATAGGGAGAGGGAAGGATATCAACGAGATTCCGTAAGACGATTTTTGAGCTTCCAGCGGTCACAAGGTCGTGATTTGTTGAGATGGCCACGTTGTAAAGGCGGTCTGGATGGTGAATGATGGGCCCGATTTGCTTGTGGGTAGTAGTGTCCCAGAATGAGACCGATGAGTCGTTAGAGACTGCGATAAATGCACCGTTGTTTGCCAAGGAGAATTTGCAATAAAACTTGTTGTCGTGAACGGGCCATCGAGAGAGCGTCGTCCGGGATGATACGTCGAGGCAGTGGATGTTGCCCTCGTAGGACAAGGCAAAGAGTTGCTTGTCGTTCCACCAGGCGAGGGTTCGGTTGTTATACGAGCTGACTTTAATTGAAAAGTCGACGAGCAAGCTGCCATCCCGACTGTTGTGGATTCGGACAGAGTTGTGCTCCCAAGTCCCAGTAGCGATGAAGCGGCCGTCGGGTGAAAACTTGGTTGCAACCACCAAGTCGTCGTGTTTGAATGGGCCAAGTAGTCGTTGACCAGTCGAAAGCGACCAGACAGAGGCAGTGAAGTCATAAGATCCACTTGCGATTTTCGTTCCATCCGGCGAGACGTCCACCGCGCCCACCCAACCTTGGTGTCCTTGAATTACCCTCACTTTTTTGTGGCTCTTTGCATTCCACACCGTCACTTGGCCGTTCTTCGACCCGCTCACGATCCACTTGCCGTCCGGTGAGACAGCAATGCTGTAAACTTCACTTTCCGCATCCATTGGTGTTCCCACCTCCATTCCATCTCGTACCTGCCAACGTTGAATCTTGCCGTCTTCGTCACCACTCACAAGGTACTCTCCGTCGGCGAGGAATGCCACGCGCAAGACATTTGGACAATCGATTTCAATTTTCTCTCGCTTGGAGGAAGACTTGTTTGCGTTAGACTCTGCCTCCTGGTCAGTACTGCACTTTCTGTTGGCTCCCCAAATTTATCACCTTGCGTTCTCGTTGCATCCGTCTGCTCTCTATTCCTCGGGGAAGGTGTGTCTCATGTCTTCTCAGTGTCGTGCCTCCCATTGTCTCGCGTACTCACCATTTTGTGGCCCCAGGTGGCATACGATGGAAGACATACAGGACTAGGTATCAGAGTGGTGGGAAGAAGAATGTGTCCTTGCTTCACAAGTGGTTGCCTGACGTGCACGTGTCTGTTATCGGAAAGTATAACGGTCGCACAATCGCCTCGTGTCCTCCGTAATTAGGTGCGCAATGATACAAGACGCTCTAACCACTCCGTGTGTGTCATATACGGTGCAACACTTGACTATCTTGATTTTTCTTTCCTTCATCTACACGAACGTATCCATGTCGTTTTCACTCCTTCAACTTGAAGTCACTACCGGAGATCTCTTGGAGTTAATAGGCGGCGTCCTTCCAAAACATCTCGCCTTGAAGCCTGTCAGGAACATATTTTATTTCACCTCTTCACCATATCACACTATCACATATCACCATATCACAAACACATGTAAGTAATCTCCGTGTAACACAGCTTGGTCCGTGCACGTAACACTGCATGGTCCGTGCCCCATTCTGTAGCATATATAAACTGTAGTACCATCGCTGTATTTCCCTATCTTTGGAATTCTCATTCACTTGGATCATTAGCTCACTTTGAGTGATTGGTCTGAGGTCCTGAAAAAGCCTTTTCCAGAACCTCCGAACAAGCGCCTCATGTCGAATACCCTATTTCATCCCCCCGTGTGCAGGGCGTGGTCCGACATGCAAGCCAGAATCGCGGACGGCCAAAATGAATGATAATTATTATTTGAATACATACTTTCTAACAAATAGATTGTAAATAAGAAAATAAGAAGAATACACATCTTCCTTAAAATCGCATTTGAAGACGATCTCGACACTGCTACCATCCTGTTCAACATGGTCCAGGCCATATTGAGACCGTGGAAGACGTTCGACGGTGCGACCACATTTGACCCGCCATTAAGGTCACGTTGAGGCATTACATCGCAGGTACGCATCACTCGCTATCGTCAGTGGCGCGTCTTACGTTTATCCAGATCAGTAGGCCATTCTCGAGTCCATCTTCTATATGTACTTCTCAGAGGACAAACAACATGCTGCTATTGAAACGGCGAGACAACAAAGGACCGGTCTCGTGTTTGAGGATGATGATCAGAGTAATTTACAAGATACTTGTGTTTGGCTCGAGACCCAGGTTGTATATTCTGTTTGCATTGTGGAAAAGTGAATTCTGAACAATCTCGATCCCCTGCGCTTCTGTGAGCTCTTCCCGCCGCACAGAATCCGAAAGAACCTGCATGACAGCTTAGCAGCAAAACGTCCTGGACGAGTACAACATACCTCGCAGAGCGCCTGGCGTGCCTGGATGCTGGCCAAATAATACGACTCAGGCCACCAGTGTGCGTCACCTACAAAGCGTGAGCAGCCGTGTCTAAACCCATTGGACCGGCGTACTTGACCACAGAATCTTGTTCGTCGGCGCAATTTCCAGCACTTGTCGAACTACCGCACGCTGTCCATCACCCGACACCAACGGGAACACTTCTCCGAAGTCCAAGTACACGTTTTCATACACCGACGTCAAGTACCCAGCCTCGCGGGTGAATGGATAACCTCCATGGAGGAGGATGATCGGTGTCTTTGGATACGCTTCAATAATGGGCTGCATGTGTGCAGGCGAGCTCTCGGTCAATCGAAGATCAGCATCCCCCAGACCTTCTTATAGTTTAATTTCGTGACCAGCAAATATGACTGATCTCACCTGTATGGAATTGCACTATGATGATTGTCAGGACCATCTCAATGAGCATGAACAGTATCACCTACCTGGCTTGCGATATTGGCCTGCAATCTGGAGCGTAATGCGAACCAGATGATCATTCAGTACCTTTTGCTGTAATCGCACGCTCTTTGTCTTTTTATACTGTTGCATCAAATCATTCATGGCGTTTCTGATTTGATCAAACGTCGACGACGTTGCGAGGCGGATATCCAAGCCCGTTCTATGATGGGGGTGATTACTTGCCTCTGCACGTTATGGCGACCCATACATACCTGTAGCAGATCACAGACTTGAAACCGGCGACACGCGCGTCCCGGGCGCTCGCTTCAACGACGGCTTTAAACCTATCCAACAACCCTTCCAACACATCCACGACCGACACGACCGACGTCGATACCTGAGCCGTATCGTCATCCAGGAGCTCTTTCAGAATATTCTTCGGAAGGAAAGGGGTCAATAGGCAAGGCAAGATAGGGGAAGAAACGGAGTGACCATACCTCTGCCTCGGGCTCGATCCTAACAATCCGCTTACACTCACCTCTCACAAATCGGTCATGCCACTCGACGTCCGCAGCAATGTCCGAATTCTCGCCTCCCAATCCATCATCCAACAAGATCGTCTGTATCCCGCTCGGTTCAAAACAGGCCCGACACAGCTCTTCATACCCTCCGAACCTTTCCTCCCGTGCACACCCAAGCGCGTCCCATATACACACATCCTTGTCCTCTTGTTTTCCTTTGAGCCCAAAGAGTTTCGAGAGCTGGGCAGTCGCGCGGTGGCTGGCGAGGGTCGAGTGGGCGTGTGCGAGTGCGTCGCCCCGGGCTTCGGAGATGATGCCTTGGAGTGGGAACAGAGCGCGGTTGGGTTCTGTTAGGAGCGGGTGGGCGTGGTTGTCAATGGCGGGGTAGGAGAGAGCGGTGTGTGCGAGCTTGGGGTAGTAAGGAGGTGTCATCGTCGTCGTGTGAGAAAGGGGGTCATTCATTCATTCAAACATAGGGAACTCCCTGACTTGACTCCTATCCTGGTTCATATTCCGAGCCATAAGTCACAAATTCAAGAAAATGTTTCTACAGGCAGTACTACGCTCCGAGGTTGAGCGCAAAGTAGGGCTGGCGAGGTAAATGGGCCATTCCTGCGACACCGAGGGCTTGATCAGTGCGCAACCAGTCGAAATTGATGTGGAAGTGGTACCGACTAGCAGGCAACAGAGGCGTGGGAAACGTGCGTGGCAGAGACTGACATGTTAAAAACAACACCTTGTCAAGATCAGCACTTCCTGTTCGAGACCCTGTAGCCAAGGAGGTTGACGCACATTGGTGTAGTGGTTGTACACACTCAGATGCAGAAAATGCCATGTTTGCTCATCTCTTCAAAGGTTTGTTGAGAATCTTGGTATTCACATTTAATATTTCATATTACATAACCAAGATTCAAGGCCTGTCACATGACATGTCACCTGATTGCATGACACATTCACTTGTGTACATAATCAGAGACCAGACCTGCTGACATATTCACTTATATACAGGGTCTAGACCATGATGTCATTACACATGACATTGAGGCCTTTATGCTATTCACTGTGTAAGAGCAACTTATGCCATTGGATGTCTTTATAGACTCCAGATAAGTTTTTTACACTATTGGTTGCTATTCATAGATATCATAGCCTCCTTCTTCTCATTGGTTGATATTTATATCCCAATGACCTTTTTTGTAGGTACAGCCACTGCTGTAGACGTATATAAGGATGGCCCTTCTGGCCATCCTTTTCCCTTTTCTTTAGAGTCTTATACAGTGATTTTCATCATTGAGCCACTACACTCTTGAGCTGTTCCACACCTCCACCTGACTACACTACCTTTGACTCTCTAGTCAGAGGCTCTTATACTCTTGGTTACTACCTCTCGATTCTCCACCTGAAGTGTGAGTATTTCCACACTTCACTACTCCCTTAACCTGTGACTTCGGGTTTATTCCCGAAAAGGTTCACTTTGATCTGGACATTCTGCTATAATTCCAAATGCCCGCTATGATCTACTTCGAGTAGCCATGGTACTTGTTCATCAAATTGCCTTTCTAGGTACAACGTGAGTAATTGCATATCGCATAGCAGTCTACCGAGTGTAACTGTTACGATTTGAATCAGTACCCGGACAATTCATTTTTCTTCTTCCTCACGCAATCCTTTACCTTTCATTCGGAGGAGGAATGTAGAAGCTTTCACCTTTCATTCGGAGGAGGAATGTTAAACACCTTCCCATCCGGAGGAAGACTCTCTCTCACACTTGTTGAGTCACGCCACACTCACTTGTTGAGTCACGCTACACTCACTTGTTGAGTCACGCTACCCCTGTTGAGTCACACTCAACCTTTCCTTATTCTACGGACCTTTCCCCTCGTCATCACATCTCCCGATTGATGACTCGCATCTCCCGATCCTATCTAGATTACCCTGCATTGCCTTACGCAGCACGCGCAGTCCCCACTGCCCTACGCAGCCTGGATAGCACGCATCACCGCGCTGCACGCATCACCGCGCTGCACGCATCACCGCGCTGCACGCATCACCGCGCTGCACGCATCACCGCGCTGCACGCATCACCTTGCGCAGCACGCATTGCCCCGCACAGCACACATAGCTTACGCATTGCTTTACGCAGCACATACTGCGGCTACTGCCTTACGCAGCATCCCAGCCTAGTATAAGTAGTCTACCCTCTTCACTGGCATTTCCCCAGCCAGTTCTACG
>JBBPLF010000267.1:0-29036 GCA_038089615.1 Aureoboletus auriporus
ACTTTTTAGAAGCTGATATACAATGGTACACTTAGCTGGATTCTTCATCAAACAGGAAAATACACAATCCCGAACCTCGTCTTTGGTATCATTCCTCTTTTTGGCTTTATTCCCATCGTCTACATGCAAGAGGACTCGGGGTTCATCCAAAAGTGGTTGAGTGTCTTTCCGATCGGCATTGGGAACGCAGTTATATTTGTGACGGTACTGAGTAAGGCGTCTTTTGAGATTCTCTCTATGGTTGCTTACTCGGGGATTTTGCATTGTATTTCTTCGTCCAGTTGCCTTGCAAGCGCATGTAGATGGTACGTGGCGCACGACACATTTACAGCAGAGCAAACTTGAAGTGGTTCATGTTCACAGAATCAGCTATACCCACCGGGATGGCTCTCGCGCAGCTCTTCAGGTCACTCGGTGAGTAGCGCTTTAGTATCGACCATGCGAGGGGACCAAAACGGTCATAATTTGCGTGTCTCTCATGTTCGATTGTAGGCCAAGTGTCCAGCGTTGCCATTGCCTCGGCCGTCTTCCAGTCCCGACTCGACGCTGAGCTACGTCAACGCATCCAGGGCCCTGGCGCAGAGAAGGTCAGCTTTCCTGTTTCGTGCGCATGTGACGTTTATGCCTCGTACTGATTATGATCTTGTTCATCCTTATACGCTCCTAAATGATCTGCTCCGATTGCGAATAATACACATATATATACTTAATGAATCCGCAAAAGATCATTACAGAGATTCGGCGTTCGCTGAGTTTGGTGGGATCGCTCCCCCCCGATCTTCAGCGCGCCACACAGGGTGCATATTTGGCAAGCTTCAAGACCGTTTTTATCGTTGCGACCTGCTCGATGCTCATATCTTACATCATCCGCTTGCCGGTAAGTTCGTCATTGGCAGGGGGTTCCCGGAAGGCGTCCTGTGCTGAACTGGGCAATCATTTGTGGACAGATCCCGGAGGGAAAGATGGATGCCCAGAAAGGATACGCAGAAGACAACGATGTCGAATCAGAATCGCAGTCTGATGCTCGATATGGTGGTGGATCTGAGCCCGGGTATGGGATCAGATCGCGTCGCTAGTAGCGCGCTCGGAGTTGAGTAGAGCCTTTCACAAAACAGAGTATTTGTTTCCTTACTCGTACTTAGAATATATAGATAGCTACCATTGTGATATGCATATGCCTTCCGATCTCGAGCTTGCACAGACTTTTCTTTTCTATAGATACGACAAGTACACTAGTACTATTATACATGCACCTCCACCCACGCATCTGCCTCGACTTGTCCGATAGCCTGCATGTTCGCTATCGTCCGAGTCGGCTGATTTGCTCGATCTTGGAAGTGCTAGGGTTTGTCATCCCTCCCGCTTCAATGGTATCAACGTCAACATTTCTGATAGTTTGATCACAACCTATATAATCACATCGTCACCACGAACGAGTGTCAACATTCTCTGTTCAGAATCTATCACTTACACCGGCGGATCCGGGTAACACACCAAGGGAGATGGTGGATTTCACAATGATCGGGAACCAATCCGTCGTGGCCCATGATCTACTGTGTCCATCAGCGATTTGCGATACGGAACGAGGTCGCATGTAGCTCACTCTTCAAGACGAACCATTGATCCATGTCAATACCAATCATCTGATTTATTGACGTAACGTGCTCACCCGTTCAGCCGCGTATTTTCCTCTCCGTACCTTGCTCTGACAACGCCAGAAGGATTGAGTTGAACCTCCTTTCGAATTATCGACTGTGCAGATCCGATCGAGGAAGCGAATGAGAAACGGAGGCTCTGCCTGTGAGAAGAGGCTAACTCGAAGTCGACCAAGTTCCGTGATGCCCGGATGTTGTCCTCGAACGAATATGTTGAACTCAAGATGCCATGCGTTGTGGATGATCAACGTTACTGAGTTTCGTATCAATCGAATATGTGAGTGAATGTATCATTTTCAAAAGTCGAGACTTAAACTTGCCTCTTCATATAGGGCTGAAGACGGACCGCATTTCTCCAGAGAGGCATTCGCTTGGACGTATAACTTATTCGAGTCCAACGGGTCGAGCAGAAGTCCTCTGTCGGTGAAAGCTGACCTCTGTCGTTCCTCGATCGACTTTGTAGAAGAGGGGTGATTGAAAGCGAACACGCGCTGAACCGCAGGGCTCTCGAGAAGTTCAGAGAGTAGGAACTTGAAAGGGCCGACACCGCCGGTACTTCCAGCCTGATAAGAAATACAACGGCAGGTTCGATCGATTAGCTGTACACCATCCATGGAACCGTATAATCTCACGGAATATTTCTCGATGATAGCATTGATCGCAAGTTTATGTTTCTCAGTAACATCTTGCGCTTTTGAAGCTTATCCGGCTGAAAACTAACCAAGCACCAATAATTATGTACACGGATTATCGCAGCAATCAGTCCCAGGTGAGTCCATCCTGTCATACTTATCGATAGATTAGAAGCAACCGATATCTTTCAGGTCAACTAGGTTCGAACTCGTTCCCGACAAATGTTCCCCCCGAAAAAAAAGTTCCCAGACAGTTGGTGTCGTCCAATGGATTCGTTGACATATGCCACGGTCTAGCAGCCTCTAGATCGACTTGGGGCAACGATGAACGCTTGAGCACAGTATCTTTCATGACCGATTCTGCATAATCTAGGACCACCGACCAAGAATCAGATTAATCTTTAATCAGGGCGGGCCAGTCTCATCGAGTTTCATCATGCGCGCTCTTTGAATGTAAAGATAAAAGATAAGACCCGGGTCACTCATGACGAATGTCCCGTGGTCTATTATTAAATTATCGCTCACACTCTCCATATATGTCATCAATGGCAGTCCTTCTACCGCCACTGGACATGGGGACCACGCTCAAACTGACACTAGCCTACCAAGATGATTGATCTAGGGTGAACTCGCGGTTCTTTTATCGATTCGGGTAGTATTCAGGAACAATTCAAGTAATATATTAAAAGATGCATGTTGGTGAGAACCACAAGTAGTGGTGGAAACGAACTCGGAAAACGAACCCACCCGAACTTTGCAAGGATGCCACCCCAGCTACGACTTGGTTAATCTACAGCCTGCACCAATTTCCCCCGACAGCTCGCACTCGACTCTCGTGACAAGCAATCCGCCACAAATCCTGAACCGATTCCCAGTATCGTTTTGGATCAAGACGCATGTGACTGACGTGGGCGCTCTCCTCGTATACCTCGCTACGTACATTGAGACCCGACGCTTTTGCAGCCTCGATGTGTTGTTCGACCTGTTGCCACGGCACCGATGCATCTTTTTTGGAAAAGACATATAGCCGCGGTGTCTGCGCATTCATCCACGGAAGCGGACAAGGTTGAAGGAACCTCGTGGGAAGATCCACCCAGATTATCTTCGTCCCAAAGATCATGCGTAGAGGTGAATAGAGGGCATGCATGAAATAAAGGACAATCAAGGTGATGTAACGAATGATGGGATTCCGGATAGCAGTACTGAAGGTCTTGCCGATGGTATACAAGGTGCTAACTGAAGGAGATGAATCCAGGATGAGAGCGTTCACAGGATATTCGGAGGGTGGAATAGACGGGTATTTGGACGACAAGAGACGACCGAGGGTTATTAGATGTACCCCTCCGCCTTGTATAATAGGTGAGTGCATACTCAGCGAATTCGCAGGAATCAAGCCCCATACCGTTTGAAAAAGAATGTACGAGAATGCGTGGACGAACACGAGTAGACTCTTGGGTGGAACTGTTGGATATGGGAAGGCAGCCGAGACTTTCGAGCACTTCTACGACAGGCAAGAGTGGTTTTTGCTACGGTGTCAACAATTTGTTAGGTTGTGTGCCAAATGCAGCCTTTTTTTTCTCTACCTGTGCTCCTCCCGAGGCCCAGACAAAGGATTGTTCATATTTGACGATGATTTGGGTAGCATGGGGATATAATTGGGCATATTTCTGGGAATATTGTTGCAGATGGCGTGATAGCGCTCCCACTGGGTGCGAGAACATTTAGTTCGTCGCTTCACACTCGTACATGCACTATGTGTTATGACGCACTCCAACCAAAGATGAGTATAACACTGCGGCAACGTCACGCTCAGGGCAACAAGTTTGAGGTTAAACGGACATACTTTGGCGACGAGTCATCTAGCTGCAAGGTTGTCGCACTCGTAGGAGCGCGGCTGATGTAGACTGCTGGGCCAATCGCGACAAAACCCGCGGGAGGTTGAGGGGGTAGCATTTAGCTCCAGAGGGAACCAGAGCCCACACATTTATAGGTGTACGATAGCCGCCCTCTGGCTGTGAACCTCCGAGTCAGTCATTCATTTCGAGTGGCGTGGCGATCGGTGACTCGGTGCCTGATGCTGCGTAAACCTAGCCACTGGTGCTTATCTTCTCAATGAAGTTTCCAAATTATGGATGTTAAAATTGTCTAGCTCTCGCGCGGCTCATGCAGTATCTGCCAGCGGAGTTCCATCCTGTTTCTCGCCGCCAACCGCGTTACATAACTATTCGATCATGTGACTGCCACAGCCTGGAACTTCTTCGAACCCGTAACCCATGCACAAACCAGCCTACCTGAGAGATTTTTATCTGGGGGCAGAGTTGATCAAAATGTATATTACTGACACATGCAACCGTTTCCAACCCGCACGGTTCGTGAACTATGTACGCAACCACGGTATCACGGAAGAGGAAGCAAGCCACCACGAATAGGACCAAGCACGAGCGTTTGCAACGTATATAGCTACACAAAATGAAAGAGGTCACAATGGAATCACAATAGGTGAACAGAAAGATGCATCCAGTGGGAATACAAACAACAGAAAATATTGAGGATGAAAGCGAGAAACGCTTCCTATAGATATGCAACGAGGGCAGGTTGGTGCGTCTTTACAGTGTACCCCGTTTCCAGTCAACCAAACGCTTCAGCTGCTCGAGTGTCAGGAAAATGAGAATGGTTGTTGGTTGGAGACGCGTCCATGCAGGGAGCCACCCTTTGAACATGAACATAGGGCCTTCATTCGCGAGGGATGCTCGGATGACGCCAAGTGTCGACTGCATGGAAATACAGCCAATGATGTCATGATGTCAATAAAACAACATACGCTAGATCCAGGTCCGCTTGCGTTCATGATGCGGCTTTTGAGAACATCCGCAGGCGAACAGACGGTGGTAGCTACCGTGCCCTACCCGACCCGCCTCATCAGTGACCCCACCAGAAGTAATAATAAAAAACATATTGGAAAACATACAGCGGCGAAACTAGCAGTAAAATGACAGTAGATGTTGTCCTTGAAGTAAGGTGTCTTCAAAAGCTCAGATTTGAAGAAGTCGTACCTGTTTACAAAGTTAAAACGAATCAAAGTCGCATTGGGAAGCAAAACGGTGCTCACGAAGCAAGCTGACTCGAGTTCATCAATACACTTCGGAAGACATTCGGGCCGACACCACGGAGGAGTGAGGAAGGACCTTCTTCTCGGACCATCTACGAAACCATAGCGCGCGCGACCGACAGAGAGAAACAAGGAAAATGTCAGTATTGCGAAAGATCTCTCCAAGCAGAATAAAGTTGAAAAGACAACGAAACAAAAGAAGCAACAATATATGAAATAATGCTACACTTCAGAAATACCACATTCCATCGACAATTTTTTTCAGGAATCGAGGGCTGGGCCGTCCGATTGGATTAATCTAAGTCATCTTGATGAGAAAGATCCTGATTTGTCGTGTCTGCTTGGATCCTGTCTCGGTTATGTCGCAATCGTGTCCACATCGTGAACTAATCTTGTTAATGTGGTGAATGGTCGCACCAGTTCAGCGCATACATGCAGACGGTGTTGATCAACCGATCTAGTGCTGAAGAGTGGAAAGGACATCAAAGCGGTCACCAATGCCGTTACATCATAACGGGAGAAGGAGGCGGTGATAGAACGGAGACCTTCCCACAGTTGTGCGACACAATGCCGAGTGAGAGCCTTAATGCGTCACGCCTGGAAATAATCTTGTATAAGCGAGGACCGTACAGAATATAAGAGAAACGCTCTTTGCCTCCACGCTTACCTTTGTCTCCTGCCATCCTCAATACTCGCTCTGTCATCGTATCCCTCTGACGCTCAACATCGATATCCTTCCTCTCCGCGGAACCCTCGTGATAGTAGATGGGTCAAAGCCAGGGGAAACACTCCGCGATATTAAGATGGAAAACGCGAGTGGGATATGCTTGATGATCGATGAACCTCGGTATTCTACGAAATGGACCCAAGGGACATGTCACCATATCTTCGAAGTTCTACGTCCCTTTCTGGATCCTCATGTCGGAAAACCACGGGACCAAAGTCACATAACGGGATAGTCACGCAACGATGCGACGCCACGCACACACGCAACACGAGGAAGAAACGGAAGAAACGGGAATACAAGGGATGAAGGAAGAAGGAAGAAACGAAGCGAAGCGAAACAAATCACTTACACGGAAGAGCGCATCAAAGCAATGCTTGTAGTTGAACCGTTTCTCCGGAGGCTTGGCAAAATCACCTTGCAGGCGAACCTAAAGGCGGTCAAGGGATAAAGCGTGAGAGGAAGAATACAATCACGTGATATGCAAGGGAGTGATCGCATGAGAGGGCATGTGATATTGGACAGGTGGACAATACACACCATGACGACCTCTGATAGAGAGGAAGCATGAGAAAGAGGACACGTGAACAAGGGGAGAGGTACGAAAACATACCGCCAGGATTGCCAACAACACCAGCAATGCTGCCAGCTAAACGAATGCATCAGAGGTGCCGAAAGGTAAGTTATGAAATATAACGAACCCATGACGCCAGCAGCAGCCAAGATCCAAGGTGGCGACTGTGGGTTTGCGCCAAGGATCTTCTTGCTCTCGTCGTATGCCCAGAAGCGACACAGACTGTAGCTCATCTGTCGCATCCAAGTACCTGTAATACCATCGAAAAGACCTCGGAAACCAGCTGTTCTGACGGTCTTCTTCATGGACTCGATCATGCGCTTATCGCCCGAGGCTTGCAAGCGGACTTTGGTGAGATCGAGGGGGTGGGTAATAGATGCAGCAATGGTCGCTGCGAGACCGCCGAGGTAGAAGGGGTATGGCTGTTTCTTCTTAGCTGCGGGGACAGGTGCGGCATTGACAACGGATTGTGCGGGGGCGGCTGTGGAGGTCATCGTGGATGTCAACTTCGGACCTCAGAATAAACAGGGGGATAATATTTATATATTTTCATTATGTAATATGATTCAAATCACTTGCCTCATTATTGCGAGACCCGAATTATTCGATGGGAGAGCGAGGGACTCGGATGCGGACGGCCCAGCACCGACTCATCCATGGTCGAACCTGAAACGAAACTGGCCGAGTTATACTGAGCGCTCAGCCACAGCTCACAAACATGTCACGCATTTTTCGGTGCATAACCGAGCCCACCTCAATGCTCGCCAGGTATCGTAGCCCAACGGTCCACATCTTTGCAGAACTCTAGGATTTCGCTCCTGTTGTAATCAGACACTTTCTCTCGCATATTGAATTTTCCTAAGGGAACATCAGTCATATGTGTATGATATTGATGTGTATATGACAGGCCTAGTTTGTGGCGAGTTCACAATCGTATTTTGCTCCATGTTCATACTCATTACGCTGGCCCATCACAGGGCGATGTCCTCGTACAGCTCAAACACATTACGGATAATAGCCATCAAACATTCAGTGCGGCGGTCATGTCTCGCGCTCTGCAGCATGTTCTGATCGTAATAATCGGCGACCAGAAGGTCTTCGCTTCGATAAGGTTCGAACGTTCAGCCCCAGTACGCCCCTTTTATTATCCACGAGGCTCGTATCCAGAAGAAGTTCTTCGCCATTGCATCCGGATATGATGGGTGTGGATATTCCAAGTGGTGAGCATGGGTACCAGTTGCGTCTGATCGATTATTGTAAAGATTGGCCTGTCAGAGTTTCACCCACTGGTATCGTGGCTTCAAGGCGTTATGTAGTATAATCTCTAAGAACCGCCAATGTTGCCGGTGGTGAAAGTGGCTCGTGGTCCGTGGACTAGGACGACTCGGAATTGGATGTCAAGTCCAGTATTGCGCTAGCGTTGCCAGATGCCCTTAGTGGAACATCTTACTCTTGCCGTGTTCGTCTCGTGGGTGCGAGACAAGAAGGTAGCTTTCGCATTCTTCAACTTAACGTTCCTATCGGATACTGGTTCGGCCTCTCAGTGGGCCGTCCGTCGGTCCATTTCATTTGAATATTCATTCACTGGCAAACCATTTACCAAGATGGCCCTCAAGTTGCTTTTGTACAGGGTACTGAAAGAGGCTCTCATGGTCCATGAGTACGATTTTAGTCCAAGGACGGTTCTATTTGATTTGGCATGTAGAGTTTCTGTCAGTTTATTGGAACATCTAATAGTAATACAGCCACATATCGACCCTCGATCCGCGCCAAAATCAGTTATATATTATTTCCTGCCAATCTGCGAGCTTCGAGCCACATTTTCTGGCTTGAATCCATATAAATTGGATGAATGGAGACAAGACACTGAATGTTTCTTTTTTGTTGAATGTATCTTGGATGCTGGCTGGGGGAAGGTCATGGTGGAATTCTTAGAGAAAATCTAAAATAAATTAATAAAAATCTAACACTAAAGTTTGTTAAATAAACGGGAAGACCCCATGCAGCTTTACTGTAGCTAGTTATCATATAAAAAGTTAGGTCAGACTTACGGCCTGCTGATTTTTCAATACACACGACGACAATCATGCGAGCTAAGACACAAAGCGACACAATCACAGTAGAATCCCGCATCGCACATCAATCTATGGAGTCACTGATCCATTGAAATGAAGGACAGACAGCAATATTACATGTATAACCAATGTCAGGAGTGTACGTGTGGAAGCACGACGAGCACAATGATTTGTTGGGCCTGTGATGGAAAGGGTTCGACAAAGGAAAGGCATTTGTCTATGCATGCTTTGTGGGGCTCAAGAGAGAACATGACACGTACATATAATGCGAGGATATGCTTATTATGAATGAGTTCATCTGTGCTGTTCATCAGATCCTTCATGGATGGTGAGGAGCGATCTCATGGTGGTACGTATCACCGTGGGGACTGCATGGCAGCGCAAAAGCGCTACGGGGATCCCGAAAGGGCCCTCGGAGCCAGAGTGACCTGTGGGAAATGCCAGCCGTGCCTGGCCCCTGCGCCCACCTGGTATTTAGGCCCTGCCCTGAGATGGAAGGCTCCCATCTCCCCACTCATTCTATCCACTCGCAACCGATCTATCCGGGGTTGTGCCCTTGCCTTTGCGAGCCACTTTGTGGACTGGCCAACTCCCTCGATAGGGCATAAGATCGGTAGCTGATACCCTAAACGGACTCAGAAGGACACGTGGTAGGGGTAGCGGTACCCCCCTGACGAGAGCTTTCACAGGCCCGAAACCGCCCCAACTGCTGACTTTACCCACCTCTGCCTATACTGTACACAGCTTGCCATGGCCCGGCTCTGATCCTTGGAGAGGAGCGCCAGACGGATAGGCAAGTGGGTGAACAGCCTGAACGTCCCTCTCACACACACAGATCTTGCACCATGGCCCTACGGGCCATGGTCCCCCCGTCCTCGTGTTATCTTCACGCTGGTAGTGCATGGTTGTAAAATCACGGGCTCCAATCGCTGAGTTACCTGGGAAGATACACATACCGAGCTATGGACTAATACTAATACTAGAAATATAGACTCGAAGTTGGTGTCGAGCGGAGCGCCCGTGGGACTACACCCGGTCATTTCAGAGCCTTCGAGTAGCAAGATACCTTCCTCACTTTCCATCCAGAACTTGAAGGGGAAAAACCATGGATGACGGACAAATGGAAATGGAGAAAGTAAACTGGAGAGGAACACGATCATGATGTTTCTGCACGGGGACATTGTCAGGTAATTTTGAGAAATCATTAATCAGACTCGGACCATTTCGCAACTTCAAGGTCCACCCTGTCGGACCAGATCCAGTGTGTACCTACCTTGCCAACGGAATAGCGTCCCCTGAGTGAGTCGCGGCCTAAGTCGAGAAGCTTCAAATTCACATGGAGCGACACAGTGACTTTGAATCAGACAGTCGGCAAGGGTAGTGCTATGCTTATTTCGGGAGTTTCTGATTGACGAGAGCTTGTGCAGAGCATGGGTTACAGATATCCTACATCGCTGGGTATGGTACTATTAGCCCAGAATCAGGCAACTCTAGCATTTACAGCACCGTCACTGTTACTATCGCAACAGCTATCTCCGAACACTGTCATGATGGAGCTGGCGGCACGCGATGGTGGACCTGCCACTAGACCAGGTCAGCGAGCAGGATATCAAGCTTTCAAGTTTGGATTACTACCCAATTGCTCTCATTGTCAAAACTTTCACTGATGATACTTACATATATGAAGTGCCAATCTTTGTCCACCGACCGCATTGCAAGTTCCATTTCTGCCTGGGTCTCCTTCTTCATAGGGACCAGCTCACAAACGGTGCAACACCTTCATTCAGATTCGGACCAATCGACCCCTGTGGCTCCCTCAGGGCCGGAGCCTTAGGGTCACTTCCAGTAGTGAAATATTAGCATCGGTGGCATTCAGGTTCATGAGTGGAGATCCACGAATGTCGATTACTTAGGCTGTAGCTGGGTCGAAGGGTGAGAGGTGACCACTTCCCGGTTGCTGGTGAATGCGAGTAGTTAGACACATTGAGCCAGAAAGCTAGTAAAGGCATGGGCAAAAGCCCCTGAAGCTATGCCTTGGGTGAGATGTGATCCAGTAGTGCGATGCAAGCAGTGAAGCTCTGCCCATACACGCTACGCATGTATGGAGGGTTCCAATGGACATGATTTTATGTGTGTGATGGATGAGGCTGATCACGGTACCCCCCGTATGGGAGAAACCATAATTAGTGATGGACGAGCTTCTATTCAGGCCCGGGCGCTTGCGGGCACGATTGCCGGAGCGGTCTTCCCAGGTTTGCTTGTGGCCCATGTCCGGTTTGTTTTCGGCCCGTTGATTTGACTTAGAAATAAGCAGTGCAGTAAACTGGAAGTAAACAGTGCAATGCATCGGCACTGGGCGCAAATTTCGATAGTGGGTTGGACTGGTTTGCTGCTGACACATGCCTGAAGTTAATTACATCAGCAGAACAATGTTTGTAGTAAAATGCTCCTATTATATGACATTTCAGAGGTGTTCGGGTATTGAAAAAGTTGTGTAGATACTTAAAACTGTACGAGATGAGTGCACGTGCCTAGCTTATATAATACGAGTAGACAAATATAGTATTGCCGTGACTCGCATGACGCGGTCAATGGTGAGAGTGTGGGGTCTAGAACGCGTGCCGTTTGATTCTCTTTTTTTTTTTGGACAAGTGTATTCGCTACGTAGCAACTGACAGAGCTAGCTCTACATAACACACTAAAGCGGACGCCCGGGGGGCGGCCGGTCCGAGGGAAAATGCGCTTACGCACGCCCTATTCTCATAGGGGGTGTGGGGCTCTGTGTACTACCCGGTGTCCCCGGTTAGGCAGGGGGCCTTGGTAGTTTGATACCCACTAAAACCTCAGGGTTTGTGGTCCAGTCGCGTGGCAGGGTCTCTGAGTTTGTAATGATGAGTGTCCAGGTGTGGAGAACTTTCGTCGCGGTGTAATGTTTTCTAGTTGCCTCCCCAACAAAAACAAAGGAATTTTATGTATCAGTACTATTTCACATCGGGAACCAAAATTCCTTTGATTTAAGTATTTACGCAACTTTTTCAATACCCAAACACACCTGAAATTTCATATGATAGGAGTTTTTTACTACAAAAACTATTCTACTGATATAATTAACTTTAGGCATGTGTCAGCAGCGAACCAGTCCAACCGCTATCGAAATTTGCGCCCAGGATCTCCCGAGAATTAGAGCGGAGAGTGACTATCATAGCCCTCCGGGCAATCCTGAACCGGACTATTATGATCGGCTTTTCGTTGGCAGCGAACAGCTTTGAAAAATTCTTTGATAACGAGATCGGACATCAATCTCACAATAGCGTCGACCCACACGAAGTGACTGACCAATGGCAGACGAGTCACACATCACCTGTCACAAGAGAGGAGAGGGTTGCCATTCTGGGTAGTACGTAGTCCCAACAAGGTTGCAACGCGTTGATTGCACCTCTCAATGTGGAAGTTGGCGGTGCAAATGGATGTTTCCGACCTCCAAAACCGGTGTTCTTACTTCGGAAATAAGCGGAGCATCGGACGTCGCCGAGTCATTCGATCGGAGATTAAATAAGCTAGGTACTAGTACACACTGACCCTGAGAGGGCCTATTGTTGTGACTCAAAGTTCGCGCTCCGACCGAGGCGTTTTGAAAAAAAAAACCGGACTAAGAGTCATAAGTGCCCAGTTCATGAACCCGAATATCACAAATGAAGTCTATCCTCATTCCATGGTTAACGGGCTGCAGCTTGAAGTTGCTGCTGAGTGAGCCGAATCCTGTACTTACTTTACTTAAATTTAATTCAACCCCGGGAACCCCGGCACTCGATTAGGATGTTATCTTTCTTCGGACGGGAACAATTTAAAGCTGGGTCCGGTTCGGTTAGTTTGAAAGGTCTAGCTTCATCAAATATGCACGAATGACTTCACGGTATGTGACCATATATTCATGGACGATTCCGATCCTGTAACTCAGCTCACTTAGTTATAAAGCCCTTTGCTTTCTGCATGTCGTAAATTCTCCCCAAACAACCTGCTGGCTGGATTATTGACCACCCATCATGCTCTCCGCCGACATCAACTTCCCTCCTCTCGACCACTCCCTCTTGTTTCCTGACTTGGTCAACTTTCATATGGAAAGAAACCCCGCCTTTCCAATTTTTGTGTATGCAAATGAGAGCGTTCCTAACACGTTGACTGAGATTTCATTTCTCGAATTTGGTCGGGCTGCTCACCGAGTCGCGCATGCCCTACGCCCCTCTCGTCAAGGCCCAGATGAAGAGGTTGTCTTGGTTATTGCCAACACGGACACAATACTGCACCACGCCGTTGTCGCTGGCTTATCCCTCGCTGGATGGGTTGTACGTTAACATTTATTTGTCTTTTTTAAAAAAGAAAATGTTCTCAGCTAGCTATATAGCCATTCCCAGCCTCTCCTAGGAATTCTGCTTCGGCTATTGTTCACATGATGATGAAGGTCAACTGTTCACGTATCGTGACACTTGCTCACATTCACAAGAAGCTTATCGACGAGATCCATCGGGAATATATTGGCACCTCGCTGACTATTTTCGAACTCCCCACGTTACGATATGCTTTTCCGAAGCTCGGACAGGAGACCCTGGCTGACCCATTTATTCTATACCCATCATCCCCGAATCGTCCAGACCTGGATTCACCTGCCATCTATATCCATTCATCTGGCACCACTGGATTCCCTAAACCGATTGCTCACAGCCACAGAATTCAAATCCAATGGCTTGCGCGCCGTAAGTCAAAATGCATTATACATGTATGACCATCCCCTTACTTATTTTCTGCAGCCGCTGCTCGTGGATATATTCAATACCCACTTCCGCGTCGGGTTGCTGCCATGTCACTACCCCCATTCCATGCCTTCGGTATTGTCACCGAGCTTTACGCACCAATTGCGCACTTGGTCACTACGGTGGTCTATGCCCCGCGTACAGAGAACGATCCACACGCACAACCAGTGATACCGACAGGTGATAACATGGTTAAGTGTCTGAAAAAAGTGCCAAGTAACGCCCTTATGACGGTTCCGACGCTCGTGGAACAAATGGCTGCTTCAGAGGATGGTATCGAAGTTCTGAGAAAATTAACTATCGTGGTCTGTGAGATCTGATCCAATTCACTTTCCCTTTGGCTCACCATCTCTAGTGCTTTGCGGGTGGTCCTCTTCCTGTCAAAGTTGGCGAAAGGTTGTGGGCTGCTGGGGTGCAACTCGCGGCTGGTTATGGGGGCACAGAATTCGGAACTTTCCCGGTGTCACCCCAGAAGCGGGCTATTGGCGATGATGTTTGGATGTGGATCCATTTCGAAGATGGACCGAAAATCAGATGGGCCCCACGAGGAAACGATACCTACGAGTTGCAAATTTTGGTACAATTTTTTTTTTTTAATTTCTCTTCGGTGTCATGTTTTCTGGAAGTGCTAACAAGCCCGATTAGTCAACCGAAGCCTATTACATGGCGGTGGAGAATTTACCTGATGTAAAAGGATATGCTACCTCGGATATATTCGTGAAGCATCCAACCAAGGACCTGTGGAGAATGTAAGTTTTCTGTTGGTTTACTCTCAGAGTATCATTCATCATCGTGTTTACCTTTTGCAGTGTTGGAAGGGCAGACGATGTGATCACTCTGGCATCTGGAGAGAAGACGGTGCCTGCTCCAATTGAGAGCGTCGTTGCTTCTTCTCCACTAGTACAAGGCGCTGTCATGTTCGGGCGGGAACGAAACCAAGTTGGTGTTCTCATCGAACCACGTCCGGGACATATCATCGACGTCAACGACGAGAAAGCTGTGACTGACTTTAGAAATCGAATTTGGTAGGTGTTTGTTTCTTCTATGACCTGGGAAGCTTGTTAACTGCAATAAAAAAGGCCCGTGATCGAAGAGGCCAACCAGCCGTCTCCAGCATTCAGTCGCATATTCAAGACGATGATTCTGGTCACCAGTGGTGACAAGCCCATGATGCGTACTCCAAAGGGTACTGTTCGGCGAAAGGCGACTCTAAAAGCTTACGAAGTCGAAATAAATGCACTGTGAGTTTTTTCTTCGCGCCCTTGCGGATGTAAATCTCAGACGCTCCCAAGATATGATAACATCGAAGCAATCTCGGCAGACTTAGATGGCTTGACTGGACCGTCGGCCTGGACTAGCGAGGTTCTTGCACAATGGTTGCTGGGACACGCTTGTTCCGTGAGCCCAAACAGACATCTTAATCCTGATGCCGACTTGTTTGCTCAAGGCTTCGATAGGTATGTTTTCTCGTTGGATAAAGACGCTTACTGCATTGCTCATGCTGTGCATGTCACTCACAGTTTGAGCGCCACGTATCTTAGAAACAGAGTAGTGGGTGCTCTGCGACAATCGCCGGACCCAGAAATCAAGAAGGCTGCTGCTCATGTGCCACCTACCCTAATCTTTGACAACCCGACCGTCGAACTTCTCAGTTCCCGCATTGCGAGCCTTGTGAACAATTGTGGTGCTGGGCAGGGGCAAGATGTTACTGAGCAACACAAATTGACCATCAACGCGATGATCGAGAAATACTCCGTGGGATTAGACGATCCCATTGATGGTGTATTCCCGAACAGTCGATTGGTCGAACCTGCCGTTGTACTTCTTACTGGAAGTACCGGCGGTCTCGGCTCTTTCCTACTCTCTGAGCTTCTCAAGAGTAGCGTGGTTCAACGCGTGTTCGCTTTCAATCGTCCCTCTTCTACAAAGTCGATCCAGGAACGGCAGAAGTCGGCTTTCATGGATAGGGGACTTCCGCTCGACCTGTTGGACTCGAATAAGCTCGTATACGTCCAAGCAGATACCTCTCTGGAGAAGTGTGGTCTGTCTTCAGCCCAATATGAAGAGGCAAGTTTGAACCTCGACTTTGCAGATGATACAGTTACTCACCTATATTTGACAGATACGAAGCTCGGTAACGTTGATCATACACAACGCATGGCGTCTTGACTTCAACCTGGCGATATCTTCGTTTGAAGGTAGCATCCGGGCATCACGGAACTTGGTCGACCTCGGGTTAGCCTCTTCTCACAGGCAGAGCCTCCGTTTCTTGTTCACTTCCTCGATCGGATCCGCGCAGTCGTGGGATAATTCGCAAGGACCTTTCCCAGAGGAGGTTCAACTTGACCCTTCTGCCGCTGTCGGAGCAGGTTACGGAGAGGCGAAATATGCGACTGAACGGGTGAGCCTTGTTAAATCAACTCATAAAATGATGATTGATAGATTGATATCTCGATTGATAGATTATCGTGAGAAGTGGGTTACATGCGACCTCGTTCCGTATCGGGCAAATCGCTGGTGGACACGGTGGATCATGGGCCACGACGGATTGGTTCCCGATCATTGTGAAATCCAGCATTTCCCTTGGTGTGTTACCTGAATCCCCCGGCGTAAGTGACAGAATAGAGAATATCGACACTCGCTTGTGCTGACGACTATTTGATTATATAGGTTGTTTCTTGGCTGCGCGAGGAAGAAGTTGCTTCTACGATTTTGGAGGTGGCGTTTGCGACAGAGGCACCACCGCCAGCACTCAATATTGTAAATCCTCGGAGCGTGCCTTGGGCAGATATCATTGGGTTTGTACGAGCCTCGATCATTAAGCGAAAAGAACTTGGGGATGATGTGCTCCCGATCGTTCCATTCGGGAACTGGTTTGCATTGTTGGAGAAGAAGGCTGAGAATGCCTCAGAAGATGACCTGGTCAAGATCGTGAGTTAGTGCTTCTTAGTAGACGATAACCGCTAACGTGCGCAACCATGTTTGACACAGCCGGCTATCAAGCTGCTTGAGTTTTTGCGTACGCTGGCGCGGGGAGATCAAGCCATCCGGAGTCCCGGCATTCGCATTGGCACCACGGAGGCGGCAGGAATGACAAACCTTAGTACTAACAAGATTCAAAAAGTCAGTCCAACGATGCTGAACATGCAAGCAATTGGAGAGATCGAAGTAGATGCGTGGGTGGAGTACTGGATTTCCAAAGGTGGCTTCTGATATGACTAGTCCTCACCAATCCAAATCAAAAGATGTCTCCATTGTTAGCGTTATCCAACTTATCCAACTATCCGCAAACTCTGTTTGTTGCTAATACTAGACTACGCCATTTGCACGTTCAAACCATATCCTCCTTCGGCGCCGCTCGCTGTCACAATATTCATTCTTTTTCGTCACGTCTTCGGCAAAAACGGCCCGACTCGGATTGGACACTGTCACACAGTAAAGAAAGTGCTCAAGTCTTTCGCCACCCAGCAAGTAGTATCTTCAATTTGCCCTACTGGCTATCACAACTGGCATCCTCCTTGTCCGTCCTATCCAGCTCGGTCTAATGATGCACGTCAAGGCAGACTACAAAAAAAAAACGTTTCATGCTAAATTTAGCGCAATGGCGACACAGGGCATGAGTAGTGATCCCACGGAATTCGCTTCATAGGGATTCCTTTTCCTTTTATTCGCTTGCCGGTGTCCTCCTATACACACAAAGAGCCGAAAGAACATCAGTTCGTGTTTCGTTGGACAGAACCCTCTTCTTCCCGCACATTATGCCTTACGAAGGACTCAACTCGGGGCCAAAAGGTGTTGCTTTGGTAACAGGCTCAGCCAATGGAATAGGTCGAACCATTGCTCTGCGACTCGCGAACGACGGATACGACATTGCGTTAAACGATCTTGCGGTGAACAAACACAACCTCGATGCAGTGAGTAAAGAGATTAACGCGAAATATCCGGACCGGCGAGTTCGTGCGCTCGTGGCAGACGTAAGTATTGAGGAGGAAGTGAAGAACATGATCGATGACGCCGTCAAAGAATTGGGTCGTCTTGATGTGGTAAGCTGTCGTCTGTGACATGGACGATTTTATGTCGAGACTGATGATTTTATGTAAGATGGTCGCGAACGCAGGCATCTTGAGAACTGGATCGATATTTGAAAGTAAATTTTTCGTCTCACCAACCACTGGCATTATTTGTGGCCCGCGACTAATCAACTCCAACTACTTTGATAGCAACTGTAGATGACCTGGATGCTGTCCTAGCGGTCAATGTCCGGGGAACATTCCTCTGCTATAAATATGCAGCACAGTGCATGATAGCTCAAGGAACCAAAGGCCGTATCATTGGCGCCAGCTCTCTCGCGGGCAAGAAAGGTAAAGTCTCTGAACTAGATCCTCTACTTCGTACAGCAACCTCGCTAACCTCTGTATCATTATAGGAAACCCATTCTTGAGTGCATATTGCACGTCAAAGTTTGCAATCAGGGGATTGACTCAAACCGCAGGTTCGATAATTGAGTTGTCCAATATAGCAGCTAAATCTGATGGTACGGGACCTAGCAATTGAATTTGGAAGGCACGGGATTACCGTCAATGCATATGCTCCTGGCCTTGTTGAGACCATGATGCGTCAGTGGTTCATTAGAGTGCACTCTTTCCTCCGCTAAAGAAAGATAACGCAGTTGATCATCTGCAAGCGGACATGGTGAAACACACGGGTAACGAAGGGGGTGTCATTGATCCGGTAATATACAACTCAATTTGAACTCCATTTGTTTGACCCACGCTTACCACCTTTGGAACAGCTCACGAAGTTGACGGCCGTCGGTTACCTGGGTACTCCCGCAGATGTTGCGGGTCTTGTATCCTACCTGGTGTCACCAGAGGCGCACTACATCACCGGTATATATTCTTTTCTTGGTACGACAGACTGCTCATGGTGTTTTTCTTGTATTATAGGCCAGACGGTAACTGAAATTTCGCTGATAAGAAGAATATTTTCTGAAGTCTAACTCCATTCTCGCAGATATCTATTGATGGTGGAACTTATTTTGACTGAACACTAACAGCCAGTACTTTGGTGATCATGGCGAGAGAATCGAATCAAAGGTGTTCTGCAGATCCCGCCCGCTTCAGCTATATTCCTTTAACATGTATAACTAACTGTTACTAGTATAGTCTCCCTGACTCTCGCAGCTCAGGCTGAATCTCCAAAGAATCTCCATCATTGACAGATGTTGGCTCAGTAACATCTTACTTCATGTCACAAGTTACTGTCTTGAACACTGTTTTGTCAGCGCTTGTAGTTTTGCAACCAGACAACTTGAAGTGATATTTTTCGGAGACTTGGTGCACTCATAAGAGTGATATTTGCCAGTGATTCCTGCCTTTAAGTCACATTGATCTTTTACAAGTCCCTTCCAATTCCTGTAAACGAGGATGATACAGGATCACTTTTGCTCTCGCCAGTACCAACAACCTTTTTCTCACTGGCACGGTACTACCAGTAAGTAACCAATTTCCCGAATCCCCATCAGGGCCTACGAGTATGTCACGAAATTGGGTCAGGCCGCAAACATTATATACGAGTGTGGACTGTGGAGTCATCATGCAATACTACCAGTCTAGTCTGGCGACCAGCCCCTCTATAAGGTGGAGTGTATCGAGGGTACGCCGCATCGCCTCACCTTATAGAAGGGCTGTCAATGGTCACCAGACTAACCAGTGCTACGCTGAGTTTGAACAACCGTTTCACTTGAAACTTGACACAACATGCCAGTGCATGCATGTTTTTCCGTTCAAGTTGGATAACTATACGCACTTGTTCGAGCTACTAATAAATAATCCGCTCACTACGGGCGAACCTCGATACCGGGCTTCTTTCAACCGCAGCAACCCGCTCTAACCTCGCGCGCACGTAAGTGCCCTGCCAGTGGTTCTCAGGCTGTTACTCCCTTCTGCGTCGCCGGAGGCTCTGCAGCGCGAATAGTTCCAAGTACGTTACCTCACCATTCCCAAACGCCACTCGGTGAAACAAATAGTATCTTACCATTTCCATTGACACCCTGCGAATTCTTTATCTCTCCGAGTACCGATTTTCCACGTATATTATTACAAAGTAAGTACCTCCACACCATCTACTTACCAACATAATTCCTACAAGGTTCTTGCAACTCCATTGAATGTTCACATATAGAGAGCGTTGATAGTCGACCTGTCAGGTACAAAAAGCTATTCAGGCTCGGGTCAATTTTTGAAACATGCGAAGCAGTACCAGTTACGTATTCTTGTTGACAATTTACACCGTCACTACTATCTGACTCATCGTCTGGTTAAAAGAAGTTGCAGCAAGTGCTTAGCTATATTACCATGCAACTTTCAACCTCAGAGAAAGGATCCATCAGCGGGTCATGCAAACCGACAAGGTAGCTCTTCCACGTACTGGTGAGATGACCACGTGTTCAAGTTACAACTAACAGGCTCACAAGCATCTTTTAGTCGCGTTCAGTATCATCGAGGGTCTTGCGGTGGTCCTTACGCTTTTTCGACTCGGATTTCGGTTTAAGATACAAAGATTCTGGTGGGAAGATGCATGGGCAGCGGTCGCAATGCTTTGCGCCGTAGTCTTCATCATTTTTACACCTGATTTTTTCCGGACTTGCAAGTATTTACGAAACTTGGAAGTCGACACTGCGATCTGAGCGTTCTATTACAGGTGGTCATGAACAAATTCTTGTCGCTGGTTGGATCAATGCATACATGTTTATGAGCATCGCATGGTATGTTCTCATTTGTTATTTCATGCTTCAATAACTCGCCATCGTTGTTAGGTCTGTTCGCATAAGTCTCGTTGCTTCGCTTCTCAGAATTACCTATTCGATCTTTTTGCGCCGCATTACGATCATGATAGCAGCTTGTTTCTTTCTCTTTTGCATGACTACGTTTGCTTTGCAAACGTGGTGGTGCGCGAACAATACGAATACGTTGTCCACGCCTCTCCTGAAGGACCCGAAGTGCCAACTACCGAGGTTCATTATCGTCTTCCAGGTGACGAGTATGCATTTACAAAGCAGATGGGCCTTTGTGAGTCACTGAGTTATATTTTTTCTAGCCAGTTGTGCTGCAGATATGATGACTTTACTACTTTCATTAAAACTTCTTTGGAGGGTCCAGCTTCCTCGACGACAGCGCAGAATGATGATCGCCCTGTTTTCGGCCAGCAGATTCTTGTGCATATTTTCGTTGGCACATTCCATCTCTCAATTGGTGGCCAGCCAGAGTACCCAAGATATGTTGACCGACTTGCAAGTATGTACCTGCTTTCGACTGTCGTCCCTTTGATTGGTGACCAGAATTACTCAGCTGACAGTATTTCTGATTGTTTGCAACTTGGTTGTTATCGTTACCTACGTTTACCGAGTTTTTCAGCGTTCTTCTGATCAAGAGGGGGTGGATGACGATGACTTCACTACTCCACCCCGCAGAAGCATTTCGCAGACCCTTACGACTGTGGATTTGGACTTGGATTGTGAAAGTGTTCCGAATACGAGAAGCGAAGTCGAGGGCAGTTTCTTTTCTTCATGCGCTCCTTCGGTCGATTAGCACACTGCAAGTGGTGAGGCTATGCTGAGGACGACCTGCACCCAGCTGACTAACTACCCTAGGACCTCACCACTGGAGTGGTCCCAGCTGCTACACAACATGCGCAGCACGATACCGCATATTCATCAGATATACTACACTACTCAGTACTAGTATACTCGGTACACCATATCATATTACCTCCGACACCAAAAGTAGTACCTTGCAACTCAATAATGTTTAACGTATCACGATGCGGTCGGAGGTTTACGTCGAAGCCAGTGGGCGATTCTTTGAGAGGAGGTTCTTACGAGCACTTGACCAAAGGAGGAAGGCATCCAGAAGATAAGGCAGACTAGCTAGTCCGCCCTACTATAAATATAAGCACGGCCTATTCTTTTCTTCTTTCACGCATGCTTGGCTGTAACCGATTTGAGGTTATCGGGTGACCTAATACACTCAAATGGAAGCTAACTATCTTGATGAGAATCACCTTGTTCATGTGTGCACACGTCCGTGATAGTCTGAATCGAATCCAGAAAGGATTCAGGCCTTAACAAGTAGTACTGCCTCAAGTTGAATTTGTCTGATCGTGATGTATGTAGTACCGCCGTTGCCGCAACGCGGAGGTTATGATCGATCTGTGTGTGTAATCATCATGGACTCAAACGGAGAGGTCAAGGTCATTTCTGATTTGGAATCAGAAACTTATAAACCACAAAAGCTTCCTTGAACCGTGACCTGCTACACGTTACGGTTGCAGTCACCTTGCAACTTCCTGGAACGAGTTTGGGCCTAAGGTTTGGTGAGAACCGTCGCGAGTAACCCGTGTCATGTGTCGGCATTGCACACGTGGTTGTTGGGGAACCACCACTACCGATTGTTAAGCAATGCTCCCTAAAGGAGTAGTTCGATACTATTGCTAGGACTGACATGTAAACCAACAAGAAGGATTAATGTTGACGTGGGCTTTGATTCTGAAACGTACCCTGTGCCGCTTTGGAGTGGTATAAGATAAATACGGAGGAAGTGATCGCGCGGTGAAACCGATATGGAATGAACGGGGTGCGAATACAAGCTGGAACGCTACTTTGAATGGCGGTGACGACTGTTCACCAGGAGACCGTTATCCCCCTGAGGAAGGCACAAATCCCATGACCCGAAGACTGGCAAGGAGAGCGGGCATGTGACAGTCAGTCAAGACCGACATGGAATCTGGATCGCCGCGGGGGTTGCGATGATTTCTTGACTCCATGATGCGGTAGATCTATCTCTTACTATTGGCTCCCCTCCCCAACGATGTCAAGAACCGGGTTGCGCCACTGTTACGGTTGCGAGCTGCGGACGTCTGCTGACAAGCACCCGAAGATTAGATCGCTGCTAGGTCTGCATTCCATATATTACCATAGCGAATTCAAATTTCTCTTGCTGAGCCGTCTTGTTCCATCCCAACCAGCATGACTTCCCCAAGTCCTGCTTCCTCACATAATTCACCCCCGCCCCCTCCCTCTCCGCACCCCAAGCCTTTCCCGAGTACGACTTATTATCCAGAGGAAGCATGGCTCGCTCTTTCTATCTTCCTCTTCGTAATCGGTGTCTTCAAGTGGGGTTCCGTCTTGCATTCCAAACTGGTCAGACAGCGTCGACCATGCAAGGCTGTCGACGAAGAATCAACACACTCTTCTGCTCGCCCACTCATTGGTTGGTCGCTGGCCCGCCTTCCACTCGCGGTGGTCAATGTCTTTCGGGTTGTTGCCTTCCGTTGGACAATCGAGTTCGGCACGTACGATTTCAAGGTCGCGGAAATTTTCCTTACGTTGGTATATATCGCCTTTCTCCTCGCCTGGACCTTCGAAGGCAGTGAGTCCGCGCGTAGCATCTCCTCCCGTCATTACATCATTCATACTTGATGTTCGCAGAAGGAACGTTGGATAGCGTGGCTCATTGGAGTGGCCGTGCGGGAATCATTGCCGCGAGTCAGTTTCCACTTGTTACGGCCCTCGGAACTAAGAACAATATCGTATCCCGTGAGTGGCCCCCGGTGGCTCCATTTTTACCTGGTAGTAAACCCTCCGTACAGTTGTCACCGGCATTGGCTATGAGAAGGTTCATTTTTCGATAACATTCCTGTATATATAGACTGACCGTGTTCTCAGCTAAACTACTTGCACCGTGTCACAGCACGGTCCTGTTTCGGGTTGTTATTGGTTCACGCTGGCAGCAAAATATACCTTGTTTTTCCAAGGTATGCTGATTGTGTAATTGCGACAGATGTGTCCTTGATCAGCTCCTCAGAATTTCCCTGATGCTAGGGTTCACTTGGATTCGTTGGGGTATAACAGCGGTGATTGCATTTAAAATCCTATTCATTGTTTCGTTGCGTGGAATTCGCACGAGGGCCTACGAGCTTTTCTTCTACGCACATTTGGTGGCGGTATTGTAAGCCAATTTCTAACACAATATTTTCTCCTCTGACAGAATTTAGTATTCTCTTGTTAGGAGCGTACTTTCATACCACCAAGACAAAGTGAGTAGATGTTGTCTTCATTCAAAGAAAGTGGTGATGGCTGACAAGTGTAAATTTAGCGCTTCATACTGGATCTGGCCATCCTTTATGTTCTGGGCTATCGACCGTTTCATACGGTTCGTACGCGTTGTCGTTTTCAACCATCTGTACTGTGGGTTCAGTCGGCGCGCAAAGTTGCAAGATGCAACCATCGAATTACTCTCCGATGACTTTGTTCGGGTGAGAGTGCGTCGCCCACCACACTTTCAATGGTCCCCTGGACAGACGGCGTACCTCATCATGCCAACTGTATCCAAGTTTCCCCTTGAAGCGCATCCCTTTTCCATCTCGAGCATAGACTCTGTCCTGTTCCCCCCTTCCACCACAGATCCTGTTAAGAATGGTGACATCGGAGAAGTTGCACACTGGAGGGAGCTCGTTTTCATCATCAATGTCAGAGGCGGCTTTACGAAACGCTTGAGGGATGTTGCGATGCAAAATCAGACGGCCAAACTGTTTATTGATGGTCCGTATGGTTCTGCGCCTGATCCGGGAGCGTATGACACGTGTATTTTCGTCGCTGGTGAGTCGTTATCTATGAGGATAATCTGGAGGCTGACCAATATTTACAGGAGGGTCGGGTGTGACCTACTCATTGCCGGTTTTTCTTAACGTGATTGAGTGAGTCATTTGAATACTCACACTCACGGAGTAAAATAATGTGTTCGATTTTCCAGAGCTGTCCGGAACGGAACGAGCCGCTGCCGTAGGCTGGTGTTCATTTGGGCGGTGCGCGACGCGAGTGAGTATATGTATTCCCGGCTCGATCGCGTTCTGACGCACCCGCCACAAACTCAGGTCATGTCCAGTGGGTCTCAGATGCCCTTTATCGAGCAAACGCTCTCGCGCCGAGTTGGTTGACTGTGTCAATCAGGATCTTTGTCACGAAGGGCGGGATGCCCTTGAATGACAAAAGTGCGGTTGATCCGGAACGAATGTTAGAAAAGGGAGATTCGCAGGAATGGCTTGTGCCCCCATGCGTTCGGATGGAGAACGGGAGGCCGGATATCAAGTCTATATTGCGAGGCGAAGTGAATACGGCGTCGGGAAGGCTGTCTGTCACGGGTGTGTTTTTTTTTCTTTGTCTGGTATGTTTGAAGAGGTTCTAACGTCCGATTAGTTTGTGGTTCACAAAGTTTGACGAGGTCAGTGCGTGGTGCGCTGAGGTTCCCGGTGTCGGGACTGTCTAGCATTTTGAATGGGGGACCAAGCGTAACTTTGAACGTTGAATCGTTTGGGTATGCTTAGGGGGTAGTCAAGCATACAGAAGTCACCGTCGTTCTTTCCCTTCCTTTCTTCTTATCTATTCCGCAGGTCGTGTAAGAATCGTTTGTGATTGCCATTGTGTAGCCTGGCTGGATCAGATTGTTGTAGCACCATGCTTGCATGAATGCCACACATTGATACCGTTTGACCGTTTTCTTGCCAATATTTGTGGCGAGGTCATATATTCGAGTTCCGACAGCGGTTCAAACATTCACGTTCACAGCCGACCTTGTGAACAAGAGCAACCGTGACTGCCTACAAGTACAAGAACGTGAACTTCAATTTCAATACAAACAGCCGCACAAAAAGGGGTTGGCAGGGGGGGGGTTATGGGGGAGGGTGTTGAAAACGAACAAATCATACGGGATGCATCGATAAGGTCGGAGAGTCACAATACATCGGCAATATAACAATATTCGAACTGATCATCATCCTCCGAGTCAGTTGGTGGCTCAGGTTCTGAATCATAAACCTGCCCTTTTTCGTCGTCCACATCGTCGTCGTCGTCGTCGTCCCCACATCCACCGCGACGAGTCGCCCACTCCCGTTCCTGCCTCCGAACAAGTGCAAATTGACGCACGAGCCTCTCCACCTCCTTCCACCGCTTCTTATACTTATCCTTCCCATTCCTCCCGCTCAACAATGGTGTGTTCCACGATACGATCTGTTCAATATTGGGCGCGATAGCGGACAAGAAGGACGCGACGAGCAAAGGTTGCGTGATTTTTGAATCGGCTAACCATAACGATTCCAAAGACATGTTCCGTATGCCACCGCCGGGGAGTCTCGTCGACGCGATGGGTGGCAACACCGTCGCATCGACCACGATACCCAAGAGAATGAGGTTCGGACAGTTGCGAAGGAGGGGAACGAGACCGGCAAGGGTCACTTTGGAGGGGATCTCCCACCCACATTCGCGGATGGAGAGGTCCAATGTTTCGAGGAGTGGCCAGGCCGTGGCGATTTCCTTGATGGCCGCGTTATCAAGGTTGTATGTACACAATGTTTCCAATTTCAAGGACGTGAGACGTTTGAGTTGAAAGAGAGGTCGAAGGGTAGTGATATCGATGATGTGTTTGTCGTCATAGTCTCTCCAGACCTGCATTTCGGAAATATCGATCACCGACAAGTTGCGATAGGAAGGATTGGAGGCCCATGCGGTAAAAATGGCATTGTAATCAGTAGCGCAGGTTTCGTCGTCGACATTGAGATTGATTGTATCAACCGACGTGGACTGAATGAATTTGAGGAAACGCAGAGAATGGGACATGGTCGACGCGGAAAGCAATACTTCTTGAAGGGCAGGGAATTTGACGCGGCCGAATGCCGATTCGAGGAGATCGAGGGAGACTAAACGCAAGTCCATACGAAGGATCTTCAGATTAGGAAGCCGGGAGAGGTGCAAGACCCCATCGTCTGTCAGCTCCGCGCAACGTAAAGTTTGGAGCTCCGTAAGTTGACAAAGAACTCTTGAGAAGGTCTCGAGTGCCTGATCGCCCTTTTGGAATACAAGGTTACGGAAGGCCATGATCTGCTTGATACGTGGACAATAAGAAGGTAACAGAGGGAGAAAATAGTTGGTAAGAGGATTTGACATCAAATTATCGATATCGACATGGACCACCGAAGGTTGAAGAAGGTGAAGTAAGAAAGGGATGGCCTCCCTTCGATATTCGCCACATCGAAAATGCACCAATCTGGGGAAAATAGGAACGCGAGAGGGTGATTGTGCAAGAGACAGATAAACGTTCACGTCCGTAGTGAGTTGACATTGTCGATCGAATTCTAGGCTTCGCACCCGACGTGCATAGCGTAGGAAAATATCCCAGTCAGACTGCTGCATTGCACGTCTGAAAGACTGAGGAATACCTTGACTTTAGATTGCGCTCGTCGGTGTATCTTGAATGGGAAACATACCAGCTGCTTCCCGTTGACCACCCATAGATCATCCGGCATACACTTGATGAGCCACAGCAGGTCATGAATCTCGTAGTAAAGCACATTGAGAGCAGGCTCAAGGAAGTAGCGACAAGTCCTTGCGAGCCTCGCAAGGGTGCGACGGTCACGAAACTCTCGTGACTTGGGCGCGGGTTTCAAATTTAGAAATGCATGTTGAAAAATTATCGTCAGGATTTCGTCGATCGTGAGGCATCTATGCATGAGTCGTCAAAGAACGAAACCCGCCACCACTGGGAGGCGCGCGCTGTCGTTAACATACACTGAAGATATGTGAACGAGATACGCACATCATACACACGGCAAATGAAAACCAAGCGCCCAGACGCTTGGCAACGATGGTTTTTAAGGTCGCCTTTTCGAGCGGAGCAGAAAGTGGAATTGAATTCGCCTAGCTGCATGACTGAGCCAAAGTTAGAGCGAGCACCCACCTCACCGGCCACGGCTGTGTTGGCACTTGGCAGGCTAAAGTGATGTGGCCGGTGTTGATGGCGATAGACCTACCATTAAATGGCTGGTGCCTGTGCGGCTGGCCGCCAAATGGAATCGGATGTGGGCAGGTTCGGCGATTGGCAGAACTGGCTGCCAACCCACACATGGTCAAAATGATATCGACATCATGAGAAACGTGTGTACAGCAATTCTCCATTCTTGTCTTCCTTGAGACACGGTAGCACTAGGCTCCGATTTGTGGTTCATGTAATAGCAGCTGGTGGATATGGGTCATGAACGGTTGGGAATCTCACTAGGCTGAATTCGGTAACCTCAGCGGCCAGTGCTCTGATGCGGCATGGCTCCGGGCCCTTGATGGGCGTCTGGTAGATATTGACCACATGTTGTTCTGCCTGCAGGAGGTATTAACCAAGGTGACCGCTGACTTGAAACTAGCGGTGTCAATAAGCGCCTGTACATGGTGCGTATACAACACATGTTCCCGCTTAATCATTCAAGTTGTCGCATTCAAGTTTTGAACAAAGTAATCCATGTTGTCAAAACACGGTCCGGTCTGCCAGTGCCGTGTGATCGTTTTCCGTTACTTTCGGATCCCCACGAGAATTTACGCCACGCATTATGAATGATGAATGGAGCGCGGCATGAATCGGCTCATTGAAGGAAAGGAGTGTAGGTTTGAAGCCGATGTGGAGTCTAAGCCATCCCATCCGCATGACCGTCATTCGTCGATGTACGTTACATGTACTAACTAGTATTTGTCTACTCACGGCCGCGTCTGAATTTCGATGCAGTACTGCCCCAGTTTACCCATGCCAAGGGCCAAGGCTCAACCAACAGTTATAAGTATGTTAGCCATAACTAGTTACCATGGGGAAAGTAAGGTATGAATATCAGGATTCAGCTGCCTACCCGAGTGGAACAATTAATTAATTAAAAACTCACAGATAAAGGCAGAAATTGAACATACCAACCCTGCGTTAGACCGTCGAATTACGATGTAGTGAAGATTAGATACGACTGGCAAAGTTACAATCGGCAGCTGCAGAAGTGGCAACCTGAAGGGTCAAGTCCACCGTCGTAAGAGATGTAGGGATACGGGTGGTGAGGTCGTCATCTTCCGGGAGGCTTTCCAAATCAGATGGGAGTGATCCGTCGGGTGAACTCGCATCAACAGGTACGCGTGCGTGATTGCACAAGGAAATCGCATACAATCAATATTGATGAGTAAGTTGAGAACGCCGTGATAGAATACCCACGCCTCCAACTCAAACGCTGCTACAAAATATGCCTTTGAGCAACACAACATCGACGAGAGAGCTGCATACCACACCGTAGTCGGGAAACTAACCCAGCTGATTGTATATGCTGCCTCATGGTCACCTGTAAGTTAGTCTAATTAGGTCGTCAGTGCATATCGATGAAATGACAAAAGCAGTCTGTCCTGCCAGCTTATTAGTATATTGTAATATCGTCTCACCGACCACAATTGCTGCCCATACATCTTCCCACCAAAACATTCGTATCTGCAGTCTTGATAACAATCAAAAGACTGTAAGTATCGTCGCCAAACCGTCAATGACACTGAACTGAGACCGAAAACAAAGATGTGATGGTGAGGGGATTTTTCGAGTTGTTGAAAGATGATCACAT
>JBBPLF010000268.1:0-21133 GCA_038089615.1 Aureoboletus auriporus
GAACATCGTGGTGATGGATGAGAACCGACCCTTGCCAACCGTACGGGACGTTCCAGGGGGCACCATCTCCTTTTTGTTCGAAAAAGTCTCGAAAACCAGTTTGGACGACGTTAGCGAGGGGACTTGACGGACCGTTGAAGCGGCGACTCTTTGATCATTTCAGTCGTCTGTCATTTGCAGTCGTATACCCATAGCTGAATGGATGGATGCTAGTTATTCATATTATTACTAGTATGTATGCATGTAGAGACTTGCACTCATCTGATAAAAGCCACTTTACCATTTTCACCAAAAGTGCAGATATTTTGTTTTCTCCATTTATACTTGCAAAATTTCTATGCTCTGGAAGGATTGAGGGGCAGTCAAGGGTTAACATTCTTTGAGGTTAAGTCTGTTACCCACTGGCTAACCTTCTCTTGCATGAAGCCTTTTCCACAATCTCCTTCAATGAAGGGTTGTATACAGTTCAATGGTCCAACCAGAGATGAACTTGAAGCTCAGGCTTGCCAATCAAGGTGATTTATCATTAAAAAAGTGATCACATGATATTCCCAAGTGACTATGTACTGTATGTGGCATAGTTAATGTCTTTTCATGTACTCTGCCTGAGTCATATACAGTGAGCTTGGAAACCCTTTCCATGTTGGGTCTGATAGCAGTATATGCAATGCACTGCCAAACACTGGGAATTTTGCTTAGCTTTGGTGGAGTTATAAATAGTACATACTCTTGGCTATAAAATTGGCAGATTCATTGTAGCAAGGGGGTCATGAGCTGGAGGTGAGCTGGGGAACTCAGAAGGGGTTGACTGTTGGAGACTGGAAAAACCACCCAAGGGGTTGTTGCAGAAATCTCAAAATTGCTCTGCTGTACCAGTACAATGAAGTTATCTACACAAAGTGGTCAGTCTAAAATATACACTATTTTCATGCAGATTCAGATGGACTTGGAGAAGTTGAAGTACAAATATGAGGTCATTTGATTGTGCTAAGCATGCTCTGTTTACAGTAGACTTATTCTTGGAACTCAAATGCTGACAACCTACTTCAAAGTGCCAGTGAGTTTATGAGAACATTCATCTAACACCATGATTGCAAATGCACTGAAACATCTGGATTTTATGTAGCTACTTTCATCTTCTCAACATGTCTCCTGACTGCTTGACAACCAAGTCCTGTATCCAAGTCCAACCTGAAGTCATTTGCAGTGTGTTTCAGCTCATGTACAATTTCATGTGTTTCATTAAGGTCAGCTGTGCCTACATGTATATGTATTTGGTCAAATAAGAGTGGGTGTCAATGTGGGTATTCATGGCCAGCATATGCCAACCTGCACCTGCACTTGATGAGTACCCACACCTGGGACCCAGGCGGGTGTCTGATACCCCTGATTGTTGGGTGCAAACATCCATGTGTACTTACATACTCAAATACCTAAAACAGGTGCTTGAATCAGAGAGGTGGTCCCAGCACAACACCATTTTAAAATTGATGTTGGCCACAAATGTCTGCTTGGGATTTTCACATCAGTTTGAATGCTATGTAAAGGGAGTGTATCCCTTTGAGACCCCCATAGGAGAGTGCCAAAGCCCTTTATTGTATTAGCAAAATCTCATATTGAACAGCAATAGTTCAGTTCTTGTGGTATTTTTTTTGTGTGAGCTAGTAACTAGCAGTCAAGCTTACTATTGCAAAATTTTCTAGTATATTGGCAAGAAATTATTTTCTATAAAGCCAAATTCAATGCCCAAGGAACAGACCATGTCTGTTTTCACAAAAATGAATTCTGCATTGCACAATCAGTAGCAACTCCATGCCCTCATTGATATGACTCAAATCCACCAGTGGCACATGCACAATATAATCCAGCTGTAAGTACAGTATTTGAGTCATGATAATCATGTTTGTTAGCTGATACAATGTACAATAGTATCATACAAATACATATGAATATCCTACTATCTCCTTCCAAGACCTTAATTTGATTCTAAACCCAGCCAGATCAAACAAGGACTCAAAGTCACTCAAGAATTCAGCCAACCACCAACCCACTGGTAGCATTCTGATGGCTGATGATGTGAATGGAACAGAGGAAATCAGTGAGGATGACATGGAGACATGGCTTGACAAGACTGAAGGTGACTCTCCAATGGAATGTCAACTCAGAGATCAGGAGACCCAGGATCCAGATGTATGCTTCAACATGAAAGATGACATTGACTTGAGGGTTGCCATTGTGACTCAGGTTCAAGGGGACAGGGGAGTTTGGGAGTCTGGAAAGGAAGCAGATGAAATATCTTGTGAGATAGATGACCCTAAGGGCTTTGGACCGGTAGAATAGGTACAAGGTACAAGGCAAGCTTTCTGTGTGACACATGACTTTTTTTTACTGTCCTTTTCAGGTAACCTTGCCACATGGGAAATTTGCTTTCATAATTGTGCCCCATCTCAGCCCCATTGTATCTCCTCAACCACTCACCAGAATTCCACAAAAAATATATCATTGAGCACTGACAGGCTTGGTGAATCATTTCCGAATGGTCTGATAGAGAAAGAACATGTATTTCAAAATTCCAAAATTCCAAGCCTTTGCTGACTAAAATTCCAAAATTCTGAAAACAGCTTCAATCCCAATCAGTTGGTTCAGAAACAATTCACCAGGCCTGTTGGTGCTCAGTGATATTTTTTTGTAGAATTCCAGTGAGTGGTTGAGGGGATACAGTGGGGCCAAGATGGGGAACTCATGAAAGTAAATTTCCCACGTGGCAAGGTTACCTGAAAAGGACAGTAACATCACGTGACCGGTTATTAACCGGTCCCCTCCTGAGCGTTGAGGTTTCTAACTGGTTATTAACACCCCCACTGAGTTTTTCCCCATACCCTAGTCGACGTCGATGAAAGTTGCTGAACAGACTCCCGCAAGTCCTGGCATAAAATAGTTGTGACTACATCATTCCGTCGTGCCAGCGATAGTTATACATATCGATTCAATACATGTCATATATGTGTGCTTCGGCGCCCGCGTAGTAGTGAAGAGAAGCCATGCGATGGTCGTCTGACGAACGCCAGGTCTTCATCGACTGCACTTATTTTCATCAAAAGTGCCGATATCTCGTTATCCCGAAGTCCATACTCGCGGAGCTTTTGCGACCTGATTTTGAACGAGTCCAAGCGAGGGTGAACGCCTACGAATTCCAGCAACTTCTGGAACAACCCCGTTACCCAGCTAACCTTCTCCTGCATGAACCCATCGCCACCACCATGGGCGATAAGTAGATCGTGGACCACCTGCCTAGAGGCATGATACCGATCGCTGAAGTCTCGCCTTGCGGTGATGCAAGCGTGTCCAGTAACGTCGATGCCATACTCTGCGAAATGAGTACTATTGTGAGACCACCATTCCTCCATATTTTCTTCGTGCTCGAGATGGGTGATGACGAGAGCAACGGGGACTTTTTTGTGGCAAAGGAATTCGTGGAAAAGGACGTAGTTTTGTTGCATATTAGCAGTGATCCTGCCCCTTCGTACGCAAAACACAAGTAAGTTGATGCCCCCGGTCTCAGACAAGTACTTGACGAGACGATATGCTTTGTTGATCGCGCCGATCAAGCAATCGGGGTCCGTGAGGGACTGAGGTTCGTTCAAGCCGACAGTATCGAATATCCGAAAGGCCCGCCCTTGAATCGTAACGTCGTATGGTTTAGCGTCCAAGGTGCAGCTCGAGGCACCAGAGGAAGTCTTTGCCACATCACGGTCTAAACCCATGATGAGGTTGACAACCGAGCTTTTCCCAGCTCCCATCTCTCCAAAGAGGACAATGTTGGATCGGCGCTGTATTGGCCGAGGTTCACTAGTCAAGACCATGGGTAGACTCGGGGCCTGAAGGTGCATTCAGTATTATCGCCACAGCGCTGGGGACGGATTCTGACCTCATTCTCCTTCAACGGTGAGTTTTCCTCATTGCCAGAGAACATACCCACAGGGGGGGTGCTGTTAGCGTGCTTCATATCTAACGAGACGCGGAGTGCAACACAAACACGAAGTCGGAAATGGTTCTGCGAGGAAAAGGGAAAACCACCGGGGGGACTATAGCAGGGTGGGGAATGCGGAGTTGAGCATCCAGTTTGGATGATATGGCTCGTTTGGTCGCGAAGATAGGGTGGGTAAGTAATACTTATGGTCCTGCTCAGCTTTATCGATCACGCCACTGCGTCATTTCGCGGATCGAAGGGAAATACCTCATTTCTCCCACAATGCCTCGTTAATGCCAGGAGGCCTGAGTGTACCAATTTGGGGTAGAACTTTGCGCCAGCCCATCAGTATCGGGGGCTCGCTGATCTGATACACGTTCGCGTTAGGCCGCCGCATCGCAGATAAGTCCCCTCGGAGACGAAAATGCTGTGTGTGGCTTATTATGAAACTCAAAATGAATAGGGGATCAAGACCACAACTTACATGTGGTTACTGGATTGTACATCCTGCCGGTGTTCCCTTGCGAAAACTATCATCCTAACCACCCCGCTAACCTCGAATTTTGTATACAACGTGATACCACCGTTTTCTTCCTGCTATGACTGTGTCGATTATAGACCAACTATCTGAAATAGATTGAAACGTTTCGAGTTTCGAATGCTCAGGAGTTAGTAGCATATTTGATGAGAAAATTGTTGCCTTGCATTTTTCATGTTGCCGTATCCTGGCGTATAGTGGACTATGAGGCCGTTGCAGAGTCAGGCGAACTGATGTGAGTCCTGTTCCCACCATCGCTCGACCGGTGTCCCGGACTGCAATTCTCTGTAGTTATCTTGGGTGGTAGAGGTGATTCAGCCAGTGGGCACTCCCAACGCAGAGAGCGAGCAGGTGAATACAACGGCTTACCGCCTGTATTTTTCAAGGAACAGGAAATTATCAACTATGAGCTTTCCCGATCACGGAGAACGTAAGTAGGAATATGCGCACCTCATCTAGTCGATGCTACTCCTTCCTATCAGCTTGAGGCATGATTCACTTCATAAATACACAATGATAATAATAAGAAACACGAGTCTGTGAGGAAACATCCACGCATCCTACTTTCCATGGTTTTTTGATACCTAGTCCACTATGCCTTCCGAAGGACATGTAGTTCCAGTGATTGGCGAGTACGCTGGACAATGGGAGGGGCGATACTGCCAAGAATACAGGAAACGGACTTTCCGCGAGCAACAGTCGAAAAAAGAATTTAGAGGCAGCATGTGAGAAACGACGAGACACCGGAGCAGCGGAAGGTGCAATACTGATAGGGTCCCAGATTCCAGCCCCAGAAACCCAATTGAAATTGATAGTGCCTACTGGGCAATCGTCCTCGCTCGACGCTGACGGGGAACACCTTGTGACCGGCGGTCATGATGGAAAGATTCGACGTCGGCAAACAAAGGATGGAAAGGAAGTGGGGACACCAATCGACGTGGGGGGGCTATGTTTATCACTGCGACCGAGATGGGAAGTGGGTCGAGCAAAGACTGACGGAGAAATCCAGCAAAGGTAGTCAAAAGGACACAAGGAAACGGTGTGCGCAGTGGACACTGGCATCTCACCGCCGGATGCGACAAAGGTACTAGCGACTCGAGATAGACAGTGTCTGGTCACTTTCCACTTGCCAGTGAGGCTCAAGCACGACCACTTTCTGGCTGCAGTCACCGACGGATGCCTCATCGCCACCGCGACTCGGTTCGAATTCACGACAGCTACGCCGATGGCCGCCCGGCGCCTGCTTGTTGACTTTCTAATCAAAGCAGTCAGATCGACTCGCAACCGATCCATTGTCTAGGGAAGCGACAAGGAACTGAACTGTCTTGCGACGGCAATGTCCACTGTCTCGACGTCTACATTCGGGCGGGGCTTTCTGGGTGGCCTATTCACGGCAACAATCAGGCCAGATGGCATCTACTTTGCGATGGCCTAAATGACACCATTCGGCCAGTTCGCACGGAGAGCGCTGATTCAAGTGGGTTCATTGAATCATTCGCACTCTGATTCGAGTTTCCTTAACTTTTTTCTTCAGACGAAAAAAAAGCAAATTTTGAGGACACTGTCCAAGAACTCTGCGACCAGCGGGGATGTTGATATTGCCTCCTTGAAGGTATGCTTCGTGTGACACAGATGCCGTCACCTCAGTTTAAGGCCTCCAGGTTCCCTATTTATTGTGCAATCCGCGACGGTCTTCAAAGGGATGGTCGCATCACCGAGGCAATCAGTTGTTTTCGACAAATGCAGAGCGAGCTCACAGTGGACGCGAGTATCCATGACGGGCGTACGCAGTGGGAACTTAGTGAGTTGTTGTGGAGCGATGCAAGCTCAGTTCTCTGAGCATCTGACCCAGGTTTCCAAAGGCGATGGATGCAAACGTTAAAACAGCTCTCCGATGTCGCATTTTCCTCTCAGAACTGCAAATCAAGCGAAGCAAAGCACGAGCGATGATGGACTCATGGGAAGACGCACTCAAGGATGCAGACGAGGTATATTTATGCCACAGGTGGCAAATAATATCAGTAACAGAGCGCGCAGGTCATCAATATTGACCCATTATGTCACCGAGGCTATGAGCGGAGGCATGCGGCATTACATGGCGCGAGATGTTATTCAGAGGCCCTTCAAGTGTATGATGCTATCAAAACTCGAACAGTCCTCAGACGAACGTATTCGTTGTGAGTTATTTCAATATCAGTCAGGCCTCAGGCCTCCCTATGTTGACTGAATTCAATGATAGAACCCCGTGGTTGGTATATTGATACCAGACCTAATATTCGACCCATCATCCATGCCACGGATACTCATCGATACTACCACAGGTCGGCTGCCCGATTGAACACAGCTAGCGGAAGCATTTGAAGCACTTCCGCTCTATACGGAACTTGAATCATCCATGATGACACAGTTGGACTATGTCCGTATCCAGAAAGGCGAAAGAGTTCTACTGATATAATGTTCTCACAGAAGCGGGAACAAGGCGAACCCCTCTTGCAGGACGTCGAGCGTATCTCGTGCTATGAACCAAAAGCATCACACCCAAACACCAAGTTACAAACGTTCTGCTCGATCGTGCGCTCTCTCGGGTTCCGATGGGCATGATGTGATGCATACCGGGTCGACAAAGCAAACAATGTAGTGTTGGAAGAATCAGTGGTTGCGATGTTTTCTTGGTATCGCGGTTCATCTCTCACACTTGTCTGTCTTCTTGGTGTCTTGTCGCAGTCAGCGAAGCCTGGTAGCGTCAAGGGGAGTATCGAGAACACTCGAGCCTGGACCTATCAAGAGTACATGACCGCGAACAGGATCCTATTCTACAGAGGACTGGCAACCTCACCCTGGCTTACCGCTGCCAAACCACAAAGAGTCGCCTATCGTCATTACGGAGATGGAGCACGTTTCGCAGGTTCCTGCTGGGCAGTTCGTGGTACTTCAACCTGGCCTTGATAAAGCACTCGAAAAACTGTTTCTGGCGTCGACGCGTCAAACGACCTTTGTGGAAGACATCGCGTACTCCCTATTTGGCATCTTCAACGCCGCAATTTTGGTCATACATGGGGAGGGAGATCGTGCAGTCGGTCGAATTCTAGAACACATCCTGACGGGATCAGGCGACGCTCAATCCTTGCATGAACTGGTGCCGCAAATATCCACAACAGTCGTCTTCCCTCAGACCTGACTGTCTATGACAAACTCGTGCCGCCGCACCTTCAGCCATCCACGGAGATAGTCGAGGCGGATCACATTGTGACCGAATTGTGCTCCTCCATGCCCGACCTTTCCCTTGTCATGAAGCTATATGATCACCTCAATGCGCTTCCGCCCCCTTCCCTTGCTTCCAGCCGACTGCGACTTCCTGGCATTACTGGTCTTGCCGACGCAGCTATCCGTGTCAGAACCAGACCCGGGGACGAACTTAGGTGTATACCATGCGACGACGACGACGCTTGGTGATGTGGAGTTCGAGACACGAGACGACCTAACTGCGATGGATGATCTCTACCTCGCCCATCCATTCATGGATCCGCCCTCTGCTTGACCAAGAGTTCCAGCATGCGGCGGCTAGGCTCGATAAAAAGATATGATCGCTCGACTCATGCAACCGTTTGGGGCACTCTTGTTCGAGCAGGTATCGCACATCGAGTATAGGCGGGTTACAGCGGACGACTTGATCATGGTTCAGGTTTGCCAGGATATATCGTTGAACAAGTTGATAAACAACATTTGCACGATCGACGTGCAATAGTTTGGATTTTAGTTTCGATCACAATGGAGATTTTTAGTGATGCCATTCGTCTCGCCTTTACTCGCTGTATATTATCTTCATTGGGCATCACCCTGGACCCATCTATTTCCTCTAAACAGAGAGTAGTAGGTGACACAGCGGTAAACTATTCACACAAACTGCTGTATGTGGCGTCCCAAAATTGGATTCGGAAATGAATATTACAATAATATGGGGATCAGACCATAAGTTACATGCGGTTACTGGACCGTACATCCTGCTCCCTTGCGCGGACTATCCTCCTGACCACCACGCTCCACCCTGGTAGCCACGACATCTGCATCATCCCTACTCATCCCACAACGTGACACAAGCATGCGCACCATTTGCTTCCTGTTATGAACGTGTCGGGTATAGATCAACTGTCTGAGGTAGATTGAAACGTTGGTGAGCCAAGTTCGGGTTTCGAATGCGTAAGCATGCTCAGTAGCACACTTGACGAGGAGGTTCGAGATTGTGATCTTGGATTCTTCATATTTTTCGGCGTACATGTTGCCATATCCCGGCGTGCAAGTGACGCACGCATGGGCTATGGCATCGATACCGAATCTGGTGAACTCGTGTGAGTTCCGCTCCCACCATTGCTCCATCGGTGTCTCGGATTCCAAGTTCGTGATCACGAGTGCGACTGGGACCAGGCGGCAACAGAGGAATTCGTAAAACAGTCTGTAGTTATGCTGGGTGGTAGCGGTGATTCTGCCACCTCGAACGCAGAACACGAGGAGGTGAATACCGCCGGCGTTATTCAAGGCAGTTATCAACTGGTGAGCCTTCTCGATTGCGGAGAGGTAAAACTCGGCCCCTAGCTGAGGCTCGTTCAAGCCCACGGTATCGTATATGCGGAGATGGTGCCCTCCAGCATCGGTTTCGTATAGGGTGGAATCCAAAGTACAGCCATCAGTACCATGAGATGTCGCAGCAACCTTCTGACCCATGATGAGGTTAACGAGCGAGCTTTTCCCTGAGCCAGTTTCTCCGAATATGACAATATTTTGAGCAACGTCGCGTGAAGGCATGGTGTGCTGTGCACAAGTTCGTCAGTTCAGAAATTTCATGTAGATGCTCCGAATACCTAGGTCCTGTCTGTGAAAAGACTGGCCAGGGAAGGTACTGTATAAAAACTTTGGAGTAAGGAACCCCGTTCTCAACAACGGTGATCAACCAATAAGTTGTCATCTTCGCTTGAAGGCACGCAGTGGCGGCATTTGCCGCCCAGTGTGTTTTCTGATCAGCATGAGGACAGCTCGTGCCCTAGGCGTGTCCCAGAATATTGGAGCGGTGGCTGGCGCGGAAGCAAGTTGCCGTGGAAAGCTGTGTCAATCTAGATTCTCCACGGAACCCTTTTGCCATGCAAGTCGAACGGCCTCATTGGAGTTCGGAAAATTGGTCTTGGCGCTGGTCCTTGCGTGCAAATCCCTTGCCAGAGTCACTACATGGAACATTGTTGGTGCTACTAGACCGCGAATATGAACAGTCTAGGCGCCAATCTTCAAGTTCCTGTGCAAGTGCAAGGCAACGCGCCTCAACCTGCGCTTCTACTAGTAAGTGGCTATTATTGGTAGTCATGTTGTTCACCAACATTCAAGGACGTTGTCGTCCAGCTACATGACCCGCCACAAGAACCACAGGTTGTACACATTTAATACTATAAATCATTGGTTGATATTGACGCTTGACAGGACATTCTACAACGCCTTAAACTGGCTGACCCAGCGACTTCTGTCTGCACCTCTGAACCCGCGAGTCCGTGTACGCAGTGTGATTGCGAGTCACCCCTTCTCACTGGCATGCCGAGAGTCCCAGACGTAAGTGCTTATTGCCTCCAAGGTTGATTAGCTGACATGGTAGTAAATCAAAGCGCGAGGTGCCTCGAGCTCGAAATGTCGTTGTGTTTGGGGAAAGTGGAGTCGGAAAGTCGTCGGTCATCAACATGATTGCTGGGAAGGACATTACCCAGACTTCAAGTGATGCCGTCGGGTGCACATTTCGGTACCAGTGTCACCAGGTCCTTCTTGAGGGCCTCAATGTGAACCTCTGGGACACCGTTGGGTTGGACGAAGGCACCGAAGGCACTGTGCCGGCTAGACAAGCTGAGAGCAGTCTCAAGAGCTTCCTTCGCCATATAACTCGATGGAACGGCATCGATCTACTTCTGTACTGCGTCCGCGGTACCCGGGTCAGGCAAGCACTGCTCCGGAACTATAACATGTTCTACGCCACAATATGTCGCAAGAAAGTTCCAGTAGCTCTGGTTGTCACTGGGCTAGAAAACTATGAAGGAGAGATGGAGGCGTGGTGGACCGAACATGAAAAAGATCTGATCAGACATGGCATGCGGTTCGATGCCCATGCATGTGTCACCACGATACATAGCGACCACCCTGCCATCCAAGACCGGCTGAAGCAGTCTCGAGATGCGCTTCGCAATCTCGTGCAAGCAAAGTTCGACGCTGTGGCCTGGAGAGCGGATGAAGATTCGCTGATTTCCGCATCCTTACCTGACGTCCGTGCTCTCTTTCGGACAAAAACAGAAAAAAGGGCGGCATGTCTAATCGTGATCTGCGATACCACGGAACGTGTCAATCGGGTTCGTCTCTTCCCAACCGCGACAGAAACTCAAACGACCTGCATCGGCAGTCGAAAATATCAGTATCTCTACGTCGATGCCCGACCGATGCCACTTGGGAACGACGCAAATCTCTGCGTGGAGACGGTCCAGCGGCCGGACCTTCTTATCTTTTACGCCGATGCAGATTCTGAACTGGACCGGACGTGGTCGGCGCTCGCGCAGTTCCACGGATCGTTCGGTGGCGACACATGTCCAATCATAATTGTTTTCGGAGGACTTGATAACCATGAAGCTGCGGCTAAGATGTGGAAGATTTTGTCATCTTCACATAGTGGGGATATCATCGCTAACCCGACCTACTATCCTGATCCCGATAGTCCGAGGGAAATGGTAGAAAGAGCTGAGGAGGCCTTGGCCGCGCTCATCGAGAAAAAGTGTCTGATTAAATTCGAAGAAAAGTTGACGAGGTTTCAAAGGTTCTGTAGGCATAGCAGGTTCTTCTTTACTAGACGTGTCTAGCATCTGGACTTTGTGTGGACATGAGTACTTATGACAGCTTCTCGGGCCATCGTATGTTTAGTAGTTACCTTGATATCTCATGAACTAGGCATTCCCCTCTAGTTATCGAAACCGCCTTCTTCAACGATGCGGCGTGTTTCCTTGGGCTACTAGTAGTTATTGATCGTTTGGTCAAGTTCAAGGCAACTGCTGAGTTCAATTTGAAGCTGTTAGCCCAAGCAACATGCGGTCGGCCCATCAAATCAACGTCAACGGCCCATGGATGAAATTGATAAAATTCTGATTCGAGTTACATACTATATAGTACAACGCAATCAAGAAGGGGTGGCTCCCGCCGTTCGACCTCTATCTCTCAGGCTCCCGCTCTGAGCCGCTGGTTTCCCGACAATACGGCCAATATTTGCAGGCGCTTCCTCGACGTGACGCAGGCGCCGTGGCCTACTTGTAACAGTGACCTCTCCCATCTCGTTCGGGACAGCTTCTGGCGCAACATTGACATTCGAGTTGTGATTGTTCAGTGAAATGTCTCCCCCTCTTCTCCCGCTCTGGTCGACATTTGGCAGGGCTCGGGGACTAAGCATCTGCATTCCCATCGTTCGATCTCTTTCTCTCCCGCTCTGGGCCACTGGTTTCCCGCCAATACGGCCACCGTTAGCAGGCCCTTCCTCGACGTGACGCAAACGTGGTACCGTGTTGGTAACCTCTCCTGCTTCATTCGGGACAACTTCAGGTGCAGCACTGACATTGCGCTTGTTCGATGAGGTGTTTTCCCCTTCTCTCCCGCCTTGGACCGCACCCTCGGTATTCGATTGGGGATTAACCACCAGCACTCCTACCGCTCGATCGCCATCTCTCCCTTTCTGGGTCACTGGTTCTCCGCCAGCGCGGCCGACGTTAGCAGGCCTTTCGTGGCGCAAGCGTTCCCTGCTTGCAACGTCTCCCATCTCGTTCTGGACAACCTCAGGCGCAGCATTGACATTGTGCTTGCTTTGTGAGGTGTCTCCCCCACCTCTCCCGCCTTGGACCGTACCCTCAATATTCGATTGGGGATTAACCATCTGCACTCTAGCCGCTCGATCGTCATCCCTCCCGCTCTGGGTCGTTGATTTCCCGCCAATGCGGCTGATGTTGGCAGGCCCTTCCTCGACGTGGCGTAAGCGTTTGCTTGTAACGTCTTCCATCTCGTTCGGAACAACATCAGACGCAGTATTGACATTGTGCTTGCTTTGTGAAGTGTTTCCTCCGCCTCTCCCACCTCGGAATGAACCCTCAACAGTCGACTGGGGATTAACCATCTGCGCTTCCACTGCTTGATCTGTGTCTTTCCCGCTCTGGGCCGCCGGTTTTCCGCCAACGCGGTCAACATTAGCTAGAGTTTTCTCGACGTGACGCAAGCGCGGCTTGCTCGTAACATCTCCCGTCTCGTTCGAGACAGCATCACTGGCAGGCGCAGCCGCGGCATGGATAGCGTGCATGCTTGGTGAGGTGTCTGGCCCACCTTGGACCGCACCTTCGACATTCGGCTGGGGATTAACCGTTTGTACTCCCGCCGTTTGATCCCCACCTCTCCCGCTCTGGGTCGCTGGTCTCCCGCCAATGTGGCCAACATTAGCAGGCGCTTCCTCGACGTGACGTAAGCGCGGTACCCTGTTGGTAACGTCTCCCATCTCGTTCAGGACGGCATCAGGTACAGGCTTGACATCGTGTTTGCTCTGTGAAGTGTCTCTCTCGCCTTGGTCTGCACCCTCGACATTCGAAATGGAATCCTCCTTCCCACCTTCCCCTTCCCCGCTCCCCAGCGGCGGATTCTTGTCCGCCTCGCCATTCTCCATCATAGCTGCGATTTTCTTGGCGGTTTCCGGATCCAGTTTACAACGATGCGTCAATACCTTCAAAATGTCCTTCTTTTTGGGGCTCTTCTTCCCCACGACGAAGCCTCTCATCCCTCTCATGAGCCTCGCGAACCAAGGATGCGAGTCCGGTGAAAAGCCCTCGTTCTTGCGAGCACAGTTCTTCAGCACCTCACGTATCCTTTCTTCCGACTCTTTGTACTTGCGATCTTCTCCGGGGGCGTCATCCTGAACTGCTGTAATGCAAGCATGGTCATCGCTCTTGATGCCATAGTCCTCTATATGTTTCTTGTTTCTGTTCCACCAGTCCTCCATTGTCGTTTCCCTCTCGAGGCCGGTGAAAACGAGCGCTATGGGCACCTTTGTGTGACAGAGACATTCACAGAACAAACGATAGTTGCTCTGCGTAGTCGCCGTTATTCTGCCTCCGCGCATGCAGAACAGCAAAAGGTGGATACCGCCAGCAGTACTAAGTCTACTGATGAGCTCGTAAGCCTTTTCAATGGCCTTCAGGTAGCCGTTGACGCCCATCTGGGGTTCCTCGAGGCCGATGGTATCAAATATGGCGAAGTTCATGTTATCAAAGGAGATGGGGTAGCGGTTGTATTGCATCGTGCAACCGTTGACGTCGGATGAAACTTGGGCAATCTCTGCTCGAGCGATGAGATTGATAACGGAACTTTTTCCGACACCAGTTTCGCCGAAAAGCACGACATTGATGGTACGAGGTTGCTGTGGGGATGGATCCCTGAGCGACAATGTTTGTTCTGGGTAATGTAAGCGTGAGTTCTACTCGAAGAAGGTATTGGTTCACTTGGGCGTTACCGTTACTAGCATCATTGCCGCCTTTGAGCTCGGGGGAAGAAGAATCGATTTTGGAAACGTCGACTTGCGACTGGTCTGATGGTGCCCCTGGACGGGAAAATATTTGTTTGAAAGTCTAGAACAAGATACCCAGGTTGGGAACGTTAGCGATAGTGAGGACGAAAATTATTGATGGGAAATAAGAACCATCATACCTTCAAGTTCAATGAGATGATGGAATCTGACATTGTCAAGGACTGAATAACCTCCGTTTTCTGCAGAAGAACTTGAATGGTGGAGGACTGAACGCGGGAGGTCGAATCAAAGGGTTATGACCAAGGCATTCAGCCTCATGGCCGAACCATGCGGCATCCGGATGACACACTGAATCACTGATCGATGGAAACTTCAAGTTGGATCGAGTGGGCCACAGACCAGTTGCGCCCAAATTCCAAAATAAGTTCAGATAGTTGGCTACTGTATGTCCATGGACCCGTCGGACAACAAAATCTGAGACCTGTATCTTTACAATTTAACGCAGGAATAACCCATTGACTTGAACGTGTCATTGAGCCGCTCAAACTTAAAGGGTCCTGCCTCGTGGGGCAAGCGAGGCCGCATTGAGGCAAATCCTATCTCCCTTTTGACGCTCAGAGGAGAATCTTTGAGACTGGTTATCGCTGATACTCACCTATTGTCCGCCTTCCAACTTCAAGTTAGAGCTTAGAGCTTGATGGAGTCTTGTTGGGCCGCATCAGTACCACTGATAGATACAATATATTTCATTTTCGACTCGAACATTTGAGGCCTGAGGGCCAGGTTGTGCACACGAGGACACTTCCTACAGCAGCTCCTGAATCCTGATTGGCACGCTTTCTCGCCAGCGTGTTGGGACTAAAATGTGAGATGAGGGCATGGTCTCTTGCCAAGTTTATCGGTCACCTGCTGGCATTCATCTCAGGGCCGTGGTTCGTTGGACCTAGGCCAGATTCTTCCATCGGATTTACTCTCGCTAGCAGACATTGGAGACAGCCGGGAATCGCGGTAATGGTCTGTCTTCTTTGATGATGAGTTCACTTGTTTGAAAGACTGAATCTAATTTATGTAACTTCACTAGGTACACTCAATCCCCGCGCACAACGTCATCGTCTTTGGCGAGAGCGGTGTAGGAAAGAGTTCCATCATCAATCTCGTCGCCGGCTCGTCGGTCGCAAAGACCTCATCAGATGCAAACGCATGCACCACCCGCACTCGGCCATACGATGTGGTCATCAATGGGAAGGATTACAGGTTATGGGACACGACAGGTCTTGATGGTGGTACTTTTGGACTCTTTCGAGCTGCCATCGCAGAGAGGAACCTGAAAAGGTTTCTTCGCAATCTCCTCAAAAAGAACGAGCCATCTCTCTTAATATACTGCATTCGTGCCTCCAGGGCTACGCGGGCGTTGGTCCGTCACTACCAATCAGTCCTCTCGGCGACTCGTCAGAACCCCGTACCCATTGTTATCGCTGTGACCGGCCTGGAGAACACGCGTGGCGACATGGAGGATTGGTGGCACAAGAACGCTCCCGAGCTGTCAAATCATGGCATGGAGTTCGTTGATCACGTATGCATCACGTCCATCGATGATGATCCCCGCGACTCCCTGCTCGTTCGCACGCGTCGCACACATTCACAGGAAGCCGTCCGGGAGTTGATATTTCGGAATTGCATTCCTCATGAACCGAGCGAGAATATATCACAGCCCCTTGAGGTCGCTGGAAGACAGGGCGATCCAAAAGGATGGACCTGGGTTGTCTGGACGTACCTTGTATCGACCCTGCTACCTAGTTAGAGCTGGTTGATTCTCTTAGCGTCCCTTAATTGCACGTTTCTCTATCACATACTACTCGTTTGAACCTCCTCGACTCGGATGGTCGGCGTCATTGCGTGGGCTTATTACTATGCCCGGTCTACCTCGAGCTTCGTCCCTCGGTTATTTATTCCTGGACCGTAGGGGATAGTCTAAGGTCTTTATCACGAAATCAGCACGTCTGAGGTGACGCAACTCTATCTGATGAGTCGATCCGGGCATCCGATGACACCACAGGGATAAGTCACTGAGTTAGCATAAGTGAGTGAGCACCAATCAAACACAAGCGCTCAGCGCTCAAGGCCTGTCGAATTCCAATTACAACAGTTTTTTTTAATTTCAATTCTACCCAAAAACGATGTCACAGGTTCGAAACTCCTCGCATTTGTACTAGTACAGCCCATGTTCACTATCCTCATACTAGGCACGCCATGTCGTCTTCATCGGAGAGACCGGCTCAGGCAAAAGCTCTGTCATCAACCTCATCGCAGATCGCGAATGTGCCAGAGTCTCGTCTGATGCTGCACCGTACACGCGCGACTTCGCCTCCTACCAGGTGTTGATCGGTGAAAGGCCGTATATATTGTGGGACACCCCTGGCCTGAATGAGGCATCGGGTTGGGGGGTATTCGGATTCGGACGATCAACGAGGGTAGAATCTCTCAAGAAGTTTCTCCGGGACAAACATCGTCTTCGAGAGCTTGATCTCCTTGTGTTTTGTTTCCGAGGAGGAAGAGCTCACAAGGGCATGTCAAGGGCTTACAAAATCTTTGGCGAAGCAACTCGTCAGATTGCGGTCCCGGTGGTGATTGCCATAACCCACCTGGAGAGACAACAGCCGACAATGGATGGGTGGTGGCAATACAATGAGAGGGCGTTGGGGGAGTTGGGGTTAGTATTTGATGGTTATGCATGCATCACTTCCCTGCCGCCGGGGCCGTCCAACCACCGCAGATGGGCTTCGCAGCAGGATCTCCGTTCGTTGATCTCAACAGATTATCCACGGCGAGCTCAGTCGATATTGTCAGCTCAGGCCCGGGAATATCTGATGAACGATCGAAATTGTGTGGTATGTTGACGACAATCAAGCCAATACTCGGTACTACTGGTAGTAACTGGATGCATGGTATATGCCTTCAAGAAGGTACGGTACATGTAGCATCATAATACTCTTACGCACTCGAAAGACACGAAAGTGGGCAGTGTTAGATATTTGAATAGCAACATCGTGCCAGTGGAGGGAAATGGAACACGTGAGGGAAGCGAGCAATCTGATTTCTCTTTGGGTCTGGCGGTCACCAGTCACCGGTCACCGGTGACCCCGGGCCATGTCAATGCCTACGGCATTTACGGTATTCCAGTTTAGGGCATGCTCGCCTCGCAGAGCCCCTTCTTCGATTGGCAGTTCTTTTGAGACGCATATATGCCTAAATCCCCACAGGACATTTACGCGAGACATCTGCTGTCGCATCTTGGCTATCCCTTGTGGACGCCTGAGCCGAGTAACCTACTCCTCCGAGCCTACGGACGCGATGGCCTCCGAATTGGGGACGTTGGCGTCGTCATTCCAGAAGCCGGTTGCTTCGATGTCTTCTTCAACGTATGCCTACCAGAGGATCACCCTTTTCATCAAGCCACTGGTGTCCCCGACAATTTCAACCCCATACAATTAAGTGATAGAGACATCAGAATTGTCGCCAACGCAGAGAACCCAGGCCGTATCATTGCGACCTCCTCTGTGAAAACAGTTAGAACTACTGAACTATCTGGAGACTCCATATCGAGGTGCGTCGTCGTTCGGCTACCTAGCAGACCACAACGGCGTCTCACACTACCACCAATAATTCTCCAGGATCCAACCATCTGGACTGGAATACGAGTTTAATTTATCTTCCAGTGAAGGCGCGCTTCTCATCCTACCGGAAGGTGCCGAGCGCTATGACCTTCGCAATCATCATCGTTTCTTAAAGTTAGCTACACAACATGGAGCCGATTGGTACCGTTTCGTCGATGAAAAATTTGGTCAGATCATCGGTCATGACTCCCTATACTTGATCACGGGATTGTATAAATCGCGTTCTTGGTCCTTGGCTGCATTCGAGAAAACACCAGAGAGTGGAGAGTATCCTTCACAACTGAGGCTAGCTCAGGTTGGGGTGGATAATATCGCGCCTGCGGGCATGTGGAACACAATGCGTCCTCTAGAGTGGCGTATTGGGCCTATCAACAACTATGGGAGCCCGAATCAGTCTGTGTTCATCCGTGGGTTCAAAATCGCAAAACGCACTGGGATATTCGGGACAAGATGGATCAGCGTCAAAGCGGATGTCCCTTCCACAAGACAAAATCCAATCCAGTAATCTAGTACAGCTGCCGGATACTCTTGGCTAGGACACATTTTTGGTAGCCTGTCCACTGACGGGACTACTGAGTCTTCTGGAACCGGTACGCGAGATGAAATAGCCGCCGCGGCCAATCCGGCCATGGATGTAATTCAACGTATCCCAGAGATTTTGCAGGTTCGTGCCGGATTAACTGTATTTTAATTAGCGTTCACTAATCCACAAACACACTGACAGGCCTTTCATCCATCCGACATTATCAATAGATATTTGCTGAACAAGGTTTGTTGACGTTGTGGGAAAGTTGATCAATAGTGTTGAGTCTTTTAGAACCCTTCTGCGAACATTGCGATTACTCATGACAACGAATGGATTGCACTACTGGAAACGGTTGGTTGTAGATCCCGTCCGGTATTCATGTTATATCTTGAACTTTGTATCCCCTGCCAGAACCTGCTCCGACCCGAGAACTTTGTGCAGGAAGGTCTTCTTGAGACGTTGGTGTCACAAAATTATATAATCTCAAACTCGGCAGCAGGTCAGCATTCCTCTGATCGTCTCATCCTATCCGATGCTCCGAGTCATGCTCTGTAGATGCGGTGTATTTGCGAAGCAAGTCAGCAAGTGGTTCCCTGTTAGAGTTACTGTAATGCTCGGTTGACTGGTTTCATTTTATCAGGAACAGTGATCCAGAGACCTCCGATGCCAATAAAGTAGACGAAACTATCGAGTCTGAAAACCCGGCGACTACTTCTACCGGTGTAATTCCCTCCATTGAGCAGGTCCGTCTCAGAATAGTATTGCTAACCATATTGTCGACTGATTTAAGTGAAGGGGCCCGCTCAAAGCTCTGTCAAGTCAAGTCCTTCTCCGTCGTTTGACCCTCGAGATCACAAAGGTACCGGACACCAATCATTCCGTTAGATGTTGATTTATCCAGTCTATCATCACGGCGTAGTTCCAAACTCTGAGGAGGGCCTCCCCAGGTCACCGCCTCTCTTGCTGGAATCCATCCTTAAGGCAGATTCCGAAGCGCACATGTCACAGGGTGGTCGAGGAGATGGTATGTCCTGGACAAACTCGGATACATACAAGGTGTCCCCTGCATCATCGTCTCGACTCAATCCTGGGGACCGGAGTGACCTTGAGGAAGCAATTCCAAGGCAACAGGATGTTGTCATGCCCACCCCTCCTCGTAGCAACTTTGACAACAGCTTCTTGATAGAGTTCAACAGGAATGTCATTGACGAAAAAGAGGTCCTCTGTCAGTGGGTAGACCATGGGTCACCCTGCAACGACTATGTGAAGTGCAAGGATTTCGAGAGTCACTTACATCATAGACACGGAATCACCTCCGACTCGGTACGGTACGGATGTCTGTGGCAGGAATGCTCTAGCGTGCCACTGAAGAAGACCAGCCTCGCAAGGCACATGATAGAGCAGCACATTCCCGTGAAGTGGGCTTGTCCGAGTCCGGAGTGTGAACAAACCTTCACCAGGAAGCATACTTTGTTAGAGCATATTTCACGATGCCACCGGGATGGACTATAATTTCTGGTAAGGTATACCCATTCATACATGGTGGGTTACTAAAGTATTGCAACAATTTACAGATTCTTGGATCATATTCTTGATATTTCAAGTTCCACGTCTGCTGGCTAGTAGCCATTCAAGCTACTAGTATATCGCTTATAATTATCCAGTACCAATTCCCCCTCATGTGGCGAGATAATCAGAGATGTTGAAGAAGCTGAGGTTAGGTTTGATGGTTATGTATGCATCACCTTCCTGCCATCCAATCATTGCAGATGGGCTTCGCAGCAGGATATTCGTTCATTTCAACAGATCATCGACGAAGTCGAAGCCTCACTTGCAGGAGTATCTGGACGTATCATATAGTGATGATAGAGATGCGTATCTCATCTCAACGTAAAGAAGTAACCTGCGCCTACAAATAAATATACCTACTCCATCGTAATCTACTCGAAGATCTATGAATTATAGACAAGGACTTAAATAAACGTTCCTCTCCGAGTTTTGAGTATCAACATCATCAAGTCAGCCTCACCAGGCTGATAGAAAACCAACTGAACTAATCCAACTTTGGTCCGGCGAGTTTGACACTCTCCTGAACATCATCTTCGTACAGCTTGAACGCCCTCTGGAACATACTTCCGAGTTTACGGACTTCTCTCTCGAAGGCTTCCTTGTCAGCCCAAGCTAGGCGGGGATTAAGAACATCACGAGGAACACCTTCGATGCTAGTAGGAATCTGGAGCCCGAATACATCGAAAGTTTCGAATTCGGCATTAAGGAGTTCACCGGAGTGGACGGCGTCCACGATACGGCGAGTAACCTTTAAAGGGCAACGCTTGCCGGTGCCAAACTTGCCACCAGTCCAGCCAGTGTTGATCAACCAGCAGGGTACATTGTGTTTGGACATCCGGCTCGCCAACATCTCTGCGTAGCGGCTCGGCTGTCCGGCGAGTCAGAAGAATGTAGGGAACCAGCAACAGATGACAACGTACGTGAAGAACAATGAAGGGTGCACTGTAGCAAGTAGAGAAGGTCGGGATCGGTTCGAGCACGCCATCTTCGGTGCCTGGAGTCTTCCTATTTGCTGTCAACAACTTGAACACCACCCACCAACACATGTAGACTTACGAGGTGTACCCAGCAAGGAAGTGATAACTCGCCTGTTCTGGAGTCAGTTTGCTCACTGGTGGGAGAACGCCAAATGCGTCGCAGGTCAACATGATGATGTTGCTGGGCTGCCTTTCGACCATGCATGGTACCTTGGCATTCGGAATGAATTCGATAGGATAGGCGCAACGGGTATTCTCCGTGATACCGACGTCATCGTAATCTGGAACGCGAGAAGCGGGGTTGTAGACAACGTTCT
>JBBPLF010000268.1:23964-38147 GCA_038089615.1 Aureoboletus auriporus
ATCCATATATCCCAATGGAATAATTCCAATGGATGCAGATGTGAGGACTACATTCTCGAACGTCGCACTATTTACTGTCTGGCCTTGAGGAATGACAAAATTGCTAAACGCCAGATCAAGGTGAGCATAGATCTCTCCGTTTACCAGACCATCCCCTGAACAAATTCAATCTTCGAGGTTGCCACCCAGAGGATTGTAGATCTAATTCACATGATGATCAACAGCTCGCACACAATAGTTAGCAAACAACATGGTTCTCACGTTGGATCTCGTTCGTTATCGGGGTGCTCAACGAGACAGTGGCGTACACATGAGTAACGATGGGCGGAACATTTAATCCTTGGGGAAATATCAGCCCAAATATACGAGTACGGATTACTCCGGGCACGGTATTTTCGCCGGGAACCAAGTTATGCACCTGAAAAAAAAAATCCCATTTAAACCACGCAGCCTTGTGTGAGATGTTGACTTATACCGAATACAGCGCGCAAGATCATCAGTCTTCGTAGTACGCAGGAAGAGCGGTGTCTACCGTCGAAATTGAGATGTTTGAAGGGTTCTTCATCACCGTGGTAAACGGTAAGATAATGTAATGATCACCATGGATTCCACCGCTACCTGTGATGTTCACATTGCTGACGGTAGCTGTACCTCCAAAGGAACTGATGACTGTACCGACGATAAGATAAAACTTGTTGCTTGTAGAACGACTAAACTACCTTACAAGGTAGACTTAACCTGGACTGGAAAGCCTGAGATAGGTATATTGCCGATGGATGTCTTTGTTGTCATCACGTCAGCTGCGCCGCTAAGGTGCAAGCTCTTATCGGTGACCGCAGCAATCGTGGCCTCGAACGCATCGTCATCAAGTAACACAAGTGGAACGAAAGTTGATGGTAAGAGATGCAAGAATTCCTGTCGAGACGCCACCCATAGTATCCGATGATGGGAGGCTAAGTTAAATTACGATGTCAGCGATATAATGATCGGACTGTACGTCAGTGATGCATGGTGCATCCGGAATGACAAGCTCAGCGAACGATTGTCCATTGAAATCGACTGTAATGTTCTGTAACAAAGACGTGATATCAACGGAAAAGGCAAATAGGAGACTGAATACGTAGCATTGACATCGTATGCCGTGCCTTCTGCGGACACCAACTCCTTTGGCGCCTTGGCGATTGATTGTATAATATTGAGTTTACCCTGGTTGGGTAACGAAGTCACGATTTGGAGGGTTGTGTATTCTTTCGTTAAGCTATGTAACCTCGAAGAATCTCAGCAACATGTAGGGCAACATTGTTATCAAACTCACATCGGTTGGACCGGGGTTCGCTCCTTGACTGTTCCTTCCCTGAATAAAGCCGCTGAAAATCGTCGACACAGCGGCCAAACCTTCCGTGGTGTTCTGTAGGATGAGCCTGCCAACAAGAGGCAATGACGACGTGGGCTGAGGAACGAGCGTAACAGGCGATGTCGACCATACAGGGCCAATCTCGATTCCGCTAGCATAGGTGTCGAAAGCGATGAAACTCAACTCGGTACCGATTTGCGAAGGCTATGGTGCACTAAAGTTAGCCGCGCAGGTTACTAACGATTAGCATTCGCTTACGTTTGTCAGTGTGGATCGGATTGTCCACTGGATACTGCCAGAAGCCTGAGGGTCATCGCGGATAAGTCGAACGAGATGATTATAACACCAGTCTGAATCCATCGAACCCTTTCAAAGTAACGACCTTGGATGACAGCGAAATCCCTGGAACCTGTATGACTGCAACGCCGGTTGAAATGGCCCTCGCACTTAATATGGGCCCGGGGCCAGGACATACCAAGTGTACTAACTATTCAAATGTATGAGTGCCTGCTCATCTGCAGCTCAGAAGACTCTTACCAATGAGATTTTCTCCAGAAATTTCCCATTGGAACGACTCTTCGTTAAGCAGCATCTCCTACGACAGACTGGAGTCGAGTCTGCGTTCGTAGTAGGATCCATCCAGTGCCATAATCCCGTCCAAGGGCGCGGGATCGAGGCCAGCTTGGACGGCGAGAACACGGGTGAGGGTAAATAAGATCTGAGGATCAACATTCATGTTCAGGTCCAGATGACGGGATATCGTTGTGAACTTTCCAGCAGCGGAGAAGTTGGTAGCAGTTTGAATGGTACCAAGACCGTGAGATGTCACAAAAGAGATCATATGGGTGATTTCAAAGCTTGCTGTGAACGGGTTAACAAAATCCACAGTAATCTGGCTAATGTTGTTCTCATGGAAGTTCGCTCAGAGTACTGACAAATAATCAAAAGTCATAAAAATAAGAGTCCGTTGGGACCTACTCTCCAATGAACCGCTGGACAACTAGTTTGACTTCAGCCCAGGCAAAGCTGTGGTGACGTTCAAACCTCCAAAGGCGAGTAACAAAGACTCTACCCGCGCGCTACCGCTGAACCCGATAATCGTAAGCTCGACATCTAGGGTAACGCAGAGTCTAAAATGAAGCTTGTCGAGAAATAATTTCTGACCTGTACCGCTAACGAGTATCCGTAGGTCCCAAGACAACAACGGACAAAGTAGAAGCCCAGAGTGGCTATCTCAAGTCAGTCAGTAATGGGATAATAAGTATATATCATCCAATGCACCGCCGAGAGTCCAGCAGCATTTGAATTGTATTGAAGATATTGAACTGATGTTGGATAGCAGAGATCGACATAGTGAATCCAAAAGAGAGCTCTGTATTTCAATTCGTTCGTGAATTCTGACTACAATAATCACTGTTCTTTGCCCATAGAAGCATGAACCGAGTTGCTGTCAATCCGAGGTTTCCATGTTGTTTCTGGTATAAAGGTGAGCGCTAGACTGCCAATATCAATGGAACGGATTGGATTGATCGGTACTGTAGACCGGAATGGGACGGTCAGTTCCAGGCTTTGGAAACCCTGACTGAGCCAAGATATCGTTGTTCCATCCAATTGAGTCGCGGACTTCCCAGTTGCAAGGACAGGTGAACCCTGGTCGTTGAGGAAGTCGGTGAATAATTGAGAGACCACTGTAAGATCGGAGGGTGTGGTTTGAGGAACGAAAACGCCGTTGAGCGTACTGTTATTATTTCCTGGGGACTAATAAGAGGAGTGAGCACGGTTTTGCATCTGAGAGAAACAAGAGCACCAAGTGGGTATTTGGCCCTGTTCCACTGCCCAAATAAACACCTTGATATGAAAAATCGAAAACTACTGTTCCAAGATCGATCGCGAACGGACTGAATATATACTTTAGTGGTTGTTATTTCCGATCAGAAACGGACAGACCTCAGATTGTTGAGCTGGATGACTGTGACAAAGTTGATACCACCTGCGGGATTATCACTAGGCAACCGTAGCTCTGCCAACTGTACATTTCCAGTAAAATTGTTGAATCCTACAAGGAATATGATGAGTGGCTTGATGTGAGAATGAAAGAGGCACTCGCCATTGATCGTGACAAGCTTGTTGAATGATATACCGTGGGCAGTGGGGAATTTCTCTGCCTGAACAGTGAGATCGTAATTCTCGAGTTGCCAAGTGAAGTTCTGAGAAGTGATCATTGCAGAGGTGAATCGACCAAAAGCATTTTGGTCCGTGATGTAGAAGGTGGTTGTGTCGTTTATAGTGGCATGTTGGTTGCTAGCGTGTAAGGTGGAGAGGCGCATATAACCAAGAGGAATCTTTGAAGAGCCGTCTGTCCAACTGATGTTCACAGGAGTTGGGAAAGAGATAACGGACGAAACTACGCTGGTATGATCAACCTAATGAAACATGATATACTGGTAGAATGAAGAGCGGGCATACGCACGGTGCCTTGGATGAATAATTGGAAACTAGGACAAAAGGCGATAAGAGGCGAGTCGGAGCAAAGAGACAAGTCTTACGAAGTGTTGGTGAGGGTGGTCATGGCAGCTGTTGTAACATCGATGGTAGTTTTGTCAACAACATCCTGGATGATGGCTTTGACGACTGGGAACAACATGATGAACAGGAAGGCAATTCCGAGGCAGGCCCCTATTACGTTGGAGATGATGAACCAGCGACGCTTGTAGAGGGGTGGTTTGGGAGGGTTGGGCTGGTCATCGGGGGGTCCTGTCGTTGTGATTGGATCCACAGAAGGACTGGGATCGTCATCGATATTCGGTACAAGGGGGAAGGAGAAAAGGAGAAAAGAAACCGGACCTGGGAGAGACTCGGATGGCATGTTGGGGGGAGGAGCGACGCAAGGAGATAGAATAGTTGGGCACCAAGAAGGCAAAGGGGGAATCCGTTGCGCTAATTGGAGAAGACATCGCGGGTGATCGTGCAAATCACACGGTTCGGTGCCACACCGCGTCGTGGGATGGACAACGGGTCACAGGTGCATTCGAAATCCCATTGTCGCGCTACTCAATCTGACATCCACGGTTCCATTCAGGTCCAATTCAGATCTTCAAATTCAGCATCACGTACCTGGTCCATGCGTGAGATAAAAGGTACGCACCTTCGTATATTGAAGGGTATGATCTTGTCCAACATTCTGAATGTAAGCCTGTGATCAATTTCATTCTGCTAGGGGATGTCCTGATATACAAACAATAACCAGGGAGTGAAAGATTTAGAGAGAGATACAGTATGAATCATGGTCGTGTCGGCACAAGGAAAAGAATGGCCATAATGCGTGAATACAAGACAGTCGAAATGAGTGTGATGGTCTCGCATCTGCGTGCTACCACTTGCGACGGCCTAGCTTGCATTCGCACAACTAGTTTTCCTGTTGCTGAGGAACAGGAGTACCGTCCGAGTCTGCTTTTTGCGATTTAACTTCAAGAGCAGCAACTCCATTCAACGTATCGTTGCCTGCGGGTTCCTCTCCTTCGATCGGCTCTCCATTAGACCCAACCCGAGGGGTTGCAGTGGTGAGTCCGGATACAGAGCGTGACGCTGATGTCGCTGTCTCTTCACTCGCAGTGGAGCCACGCCGCGTGATGGCTCCGCGCGAGCGGGTTGTGCGGCGCTCGGGCTTCTTTTCTTCAGTGAGATCTCCTTTCGCATCCAGAGCAACTGATGTCCCATTGGAGAGCGCAGGCGAACCCGCTTCCCTGCTTAAAGCACGTGCCCCTGACAATCCCGAAGTTCTTGGGTTACGCGGCCGTTTGGCAGGGTACGTGGCGTCCCCATCTTCTGGCTCCTTGCGCTTCCGCTTTCCACCGGGGCCACCTCCGCGTCTTCGGCGCGGACTTGACTTCTCCTTGACCTCCAGTTCGGGGGTAGATATCTCTGGAATAAACGGGGGAGGATGTAAAGTAGCAGGATCTTCCGCATCACGAACTTTAGCTGCTGGTCTGCGTTGGCGGTGGGAGGAACGACGCGTGGGATCGTCGAATACAGCCACCGGAGCGGGCAAGCCGAACACAGTTGGATCCAAATCTGGGAGTGATAACGCCAAGGTGCCGAAAGGGTGGTACAGTGGTAAAAGGGGTGTAGTCATATGATGACGACTTGATTGATGTGGTATAACAGTACTTCTTTGAGGTGGCTCAGGCGTCGAGGAGAGCCGAGTTGGAGGTGACGTTGGTAATAGAGGTGCAATTGGACTCTGGGATGCAAATAGGGTTTTCTCGAGGTGAAATGCCCCGGTACTCTGAGCGGGGGATTGATAGGTGAGTGCAGGTTTCCTGCGGACCGTGCCGGGTGATGTGACGGTAGTCATTCAAGCAATGTGATATTATATTAACTCTTCGGGAAAAAATAACGAGATCCTACGAGTCAAGTTCAGCATACTGCGGTGTGCAAGAGAACGTGCATACCTATGAACAGAAATGTTTGATAGGAAGGTGCATTCCAGCCCAAAAGCCGAGAAGTGGAGGTAGACACCAACGGTCTACGGCGAAAGTCGATCTAGCAAAGGCAATATAAACAAGATATGTTGAATGGATCGGGGACGCCCCAGAGTTGGGAACACAATGGATGTCGTTCTGGGTGTGTGCGAGTGTGTCAAGACATGAACTGAATGGCTTAATGGTGGTCACTACTCGATGAGCCACATACTCTACAGTCACGTGCGTGTCTCTCTGTGGAAATATATCACCATATCAAGAAAACCAGTCCGCTTCCGAATAGTTCGCTACATGTACAAACAAACGTTTCGAAGATCCGAAGTCTCCCGAGGGCACGAACGAAATATCTATACATTTTCCTCCAAAACGGCAAGAATGTCGGAGGAGACCGCAGTGGAAATAGTACGACCTTGGATAGGATCAGAACAGGTAGGTAGGGACGTCGACGTCGACGTCTTGGATGAATTTCTTGTCAAAGTTGGATGCACCGTGCACGATTTCACTCAGTTCACCTTGTTGTAAATAGTTAAAAAAACATCTGAGTCAAACTCACCTGAATATTTCAATCCCCATGGCTATGAGCAACTCACGAATATGATGATGTCATATTCATTGCCCGTTGTCAACATGACTAATAAACGCGTGACGTAACGCGAAACCGCGTCACGACCTTGACAAGCTCCACCATGTCCCTCTGGGTAGACAAGGTAACTTAAGTTCACTTGAAGTAACACTTGCTTACTCCCCACAGTTTAGACCAAAGACGCTCGATGACCTTCATTACCACCAGGGCTTGTCAGCTCGCCTAAGCTCCCTTGCTGCATCCGGAGACTTTCCTCACGTACTTTTCTATGGACCATCCGGCGCTGGGAAGAAAACAAGGATAAGCTGTACTCTTCGACAGTTATTTGGAGCTGGCGTGGAGAAGGTAAACCAGACACCACGTTGCTCGTAGAGGACCATTCAACTGAGCACCCAGAACAGCTGAAAATCGACCAGAGGGTATTCGTCTCACCATCGAGACGCAAAATTGAGATCAACCTCGTTCAAAGCAACTACCACATCGAGATAACTCCTAGGTATGGCGCATTGTGGATGGTTCCGTTGTATACGAGTAACCGAGTTTACTTCAAGTGAAGCGGGGAATTACGACCGGGTTATCATTCAAGAGTTGTTGAAGGAGATTGCTCAGACGCAACAGGTTGACCTCAACGCCAAACAACGCTTTAAAGGTCAGACCTACAAGTAACTCGTTCACTAGCGCTCACGCATTCTCTGTAGTCGTGGTCATAAATGAAGCTGATACCTTGTCTCGTGATGCCCAAGCTGCCTTGCGTCGAACAATGGAGAAGTACATGTCAAACCTGCGTATCATATTGTGCGCCAATAGCACAAGTCGACTCATTGCGCCCATAAAGAGTCGATGTCTTCTTATCAGAGTGGCTGCGCCAAACCCAGAAGAGGTGAATAGCTATGGAACCTCCTTTCTTCCTCAATTGATAAACACCCATACAGATGCAAACTGTATTGGAGCATGTGGCCAAGAAGCTCAAATTCGACCTTCCACCAGAGGCGTCTTCCCAAATTGCAGAAGATGCCGCAGGTAATATGCGAAAAGCACTGCTCGTCTTCGAAGCCCTCAAGATGCAATCGTAAGTCTTGATGTGTAACATGCGGAGCACACACTTAGTGAAATATTGTCTACAGACCTGATCTCTCAGGATCTCTTAGCATTGCGAAACCAGATTGGGAAACGTATTGTCACAAGGTTGCTGATTTGATCGTGCAAGAACAGTCGCCCGAACGGGTGATGCAAGTCCGTACCAAATTTTACGAGCTTCTCAGCCACTGTATACCGCCCACCATCATTCTCAAGGTATGTGACACGCACGGAAGTGATGGTACGTCTGACCCTTTGGTATCAAGACTGTGGCGGATAGGGTGGTGGAGCGAGTGGATGAAGTCCTCAAGGCTGATGTGATGCATTGGGCAGCTTTCTATGTATGCACTTGATCTTTCGGATACGTGAACGTCTAATTGTCCTTATAGGAGCTACGAATGCGAATGGGTAACAAGAAGATATATCACCTCGAGGCATGGGTGGTGAAAGTCATGTGCCTGTATAAGGTGCGATACTACGCTTAACTAGCAGCGGGAGACTAACCCTGTCTGATGCTCTAGCACTTTACATACAACTTTGACATGTCAGAGTTTGATTGATAGTTATTAGTGCTTGTAGTAGTTACGTAAAATACCTACCTTTGTTACCGAGACAACCACGAAAGTCTCGATGGTCAGTTCGTTTTTACCGTGAAATACAAATTACTCATTTCCTCAAGCTTATCTTCTCCGTGTTCAAGACTCTCACTGACCAGCGGGTCACCGTTGAGCTTAAAAACGACCTTTCGATATCCGGTGTACTCAAATCCGTCGACCAGTGGGTAGCCAGACCTGCGCTGGCTTCCTGACGCTCACGCATCCTTGAAGGTTCCTCAACATCCGCCTAGATTCTATCAAAGTTCTCGACGAATCGAGGCACCCACACATGGTAAGCCTAGCCTTCAAAATCCCTTGGATCGTGCGTATCACGAGCATTGCCCCACAGATGGCAGTGAAGAACTGTTTTATCCGTGGATCGGTCGTTCGATATGTGCAGTTGCCTGCAGAACACGTCGATACGCAATTGCTTGAGGATGCTACACGGAGAGGTGGGTCGATCTCGTCTCCATGTCCACTGAATGCTACTCATATCCTTCACCCCTTCCGCAGAGGCTGCCAACCAAGCGAAGCGGTGACAAACTCTGTTATGTATAGATAAAACCCATGTGATTTAGGGGGAACGTTCGCCAGATGCTTTGGGCCAAAACAGCCCGTGTATTCATGACACTTCCCTAGCTCTTACATACGCCAATGTTTGCCAATTCGTCAGCTTTCCTGGATCCAACAGGATCGCTTTCTGTGCACATCGGAAAGCTTCTTTTCCCTTTCCAACAACAGCAAGTAATGGAAGCGTCTCCTTCATCTCCGTGATCTTCCCTTCCGACGAATGGACCTCAAGGATAGCTTGTGCCGTCCGAAGATCGCCTTGTTGCAAAATTAGATATGCAAGTTCGCGGCGTAGCTGCATGTTGGATGGCTCAGCATGCAGTCCTTTCTGGGCAATCCTGGTGGCTTGTTCGACATCGCCCTGGAGTTGTGAATCAACGACTGCTGAAATGTTGTGAAGGAGTACCCTTACCTGGCCCAGATAATGTTGCACTAAAAGATACGGCACGTCTCTTCCCGGATCCAGCTCTTGCCGGCGCTCGATCGAAAGAGATTGAATTTCGAACAAGGCCGCGTCCACAAGGCTCTCGTCCTCTGTAAGGATACCCATTCCCGCCAGCGCATTGATCGCCATCAGGTTCTCAGGATCTGCTGTGATACTAGATAGTTGTGAGCTGTGTATAGACAAACGGGGGCCACGTTCTTTACCTGTCCAACAACAGTGCCTTTGCAGACTCCTTGAATTCATCCGTCCCGATTGCCCACATGCATTGGGCAAGCAACACAGCAACGTGGGCACGAAGGTAGTCTTTCCCAGAACTATTCAATGCGCTCTGGAAGGTTGTCATCGCGGTTTGCGGACCCCCAAGCTTAAACTGTGCCAATCCTGTCCCAAACAATGCTTGTACCCTGAGAATCTTTGTCTCCGGATCGTCGTCAAGAGCTTCTTCTGGAAGAAGTCCGAGGGCAGTCTCGAACGATTCAAGGGCACTAGTGTGATCCCCAAGGCCAAGTTTCAACCGAGCAAGGTTTGCGTGGGCGATTGTGAACTGTCTCTCGACAACTGGATCCTCGGATTCTTCGTAAGAAGCTTCCAAGAGGGAAATTGCACGAGAAATCCATCGTGCGCCTTCTTCTAGCTGGTCCAAACGTTCGCAAAGAAGCCCAAGGAGATGGAGAGCACATGGGTCTTGTGGGAAGCGTTGGACATAACGATTTAGAACAAAGAAAGCTGGAAGAAGCCCTTCCTTGACGCCACCTTCAGGGTGGGTAGTACCCGACACCGTAGCAAGCACTCTTGACGCGAATTCCAGGTCAGCTAGTGGCTAGTCAAGTCAATTCCCAGCATCGACATGCAAAATACGTTCTGCCCACCACATCAGCACTGAGACCCACCGCATGTTCCAGTAATCCGCGAGCGTCAGTGTTATGCCCATTTGCCGCAGCCACCAACGCCTGCCCAACCCAAGAGAGAGTATAATCGGGGTCCAGTATCTGTGCTCGTAGAAGCGCCTCGTTTGCCAAATCGAGATTACCATGGTAAAGATACAAAAGACCGAGGTTTGTCCATGCAACCACACTCTGTCGCACACAATTTTAAGTAAGACCTTGGGTGGGATGGTACATATATGAAACGAACCTTTGAATCATGCTCTAGAGCCTTGATATATGCATGTTGCGCCCCCTTTGGCTTTCCAAGGAAGTACATGTTGCCTAGTGCGCTCCAATAAACAGAATTTCCAGGGTCCTTCTGTAGTGCCTGTTTCAAAAACAGTGTTGCAGATTCTGATGCAGTTTCGTGAGCATTACTTTTGCCCTGCGTGCACCACGCATAGAGTGCTACCGCTAGGTCATATAGCGCACTGCCTAAGGCAATATCTTCCGTTGAACCAATGGTGATTCTGTAATCATACGCGGCGACAGCTGCTTCCAGTACATTGCGGCGCGTCAGTGGTGTATGTTTAGACGTGGATCTCGCGGAGAAAAATTGTGTAATACGTGTGCTTGCGTGGTCTTGCAACAAGAAATTTGCTCGGTTGAGGATATCTTCAATATTTCTTTCATCCACAAACACGGTTGCCTTCGATATACCGAATAGAGCATCTGCAACTATCTTCCACGTCACACCTCCCTGGCCAGCACGCTCTTGTGAGGTCGTGAAGCATGTCGCAATGGCTGCAACGAAGGATTGCTCAGACCTGGCGCTAAAACCAGTTAAGCGCTCCTGCTGAGCAAGGTCTAGTTGTGTTTGCGCAAGCGACAGTAATACCCCAACTTCTTTTGGTCGTGAAACTAGAATTGAATTGAAAGAAAGGAGCGCCTCGACAAGTCTGCCGGTTTGGTGTTGCACCTCGCCAATCAGAAACGTGCATATCCAATCGCGTGGATCAAGTTCATGAGCCTTTGCAAGTGCCTTTAGAGCAGCAGCATGGCGACCTGCCCTACTATAGGCTTCCCCAAGACGAAGCCACAGGATTTGATCTTCTGCTTCTGCCCGTAAAGCAACCTGAAATGCTTCAATAGATTGCGCATAATTCTTGTGCATCTGTTTCTATTTAAGACGATGAAATATATGATCTTGGGAATCGCTCACCAATTCTACCACGCCAACTGCTTTCCAGGCCCAAGCATTCGTGGGCAGGTATCTCCCGACAGCTATACCCTGAATTCCAGCATCCAGTCCGCCCTCCCCATCAATTGTCCTGCGAGCGACGACTTCGACTAGGTCCCATTCTCGTTCGTCAGCAAATCCCTGGGCAAGTCTCTTGGCGGCATTTGCTTCTCGCGGGTCGAGTTCAAATGCTTTCTGGAAGCACTTGGAAGCTCGAGTGGGATCGGGTGGATCTGCAAATTCCGAGTAATATATACCGAGGGATGTGTACGCAGGAGCATATGTCCGGTCGCACTTGAGAGAACTAATGAAATTGGAGAATGCTTCTTCCCGGAAGCCGACTGCGTTCAAGATAAGAAAGGATCAGTGAGTAGATATAACATGGACAAACCTCCCATTTCCCAGCAACCTTTTCCAATGCGCCAAAGGCACCGGGCTCGATCCATATCATACTCTTCTCCCTGCAGATCGTTCAATACCTCCTTCAATGCCTCAACGCCTCGTTCTTTATGAATCTTGCTGAGGCACCAGGCGCTTTCCTCCTTTGCGCGTAAACCTTTCGAAGTCCCCGGCGGAACCAGCGACGTCGCTTTGGCGAATAGACCTTCGGCTTCCTCCCATTTCCCAGTATGCTGGAGAACGTAGCCACGACCGACCAATGCATTCACATTATTGGGATCAAACTCCAGAACGTCATCCAAGAGTCGAAGAGCACGTGGATGATGTTTCGGTGGGTATAAGTGAACGAGAGCGCTGGCAAGTGCCACATTGAATGCTTTTTGTACTCTTGAATAAAATATCAACTTTTCAATTCGATCCTTTGAGGACATAATTACTCACTGACGAATCTTACGCCCTGTATTTTGCTCGTGCCTTCGGACAAGCTCAAGTCCGCTTTCTGCGATGCTAATAACACTGGTGTAGTCAAGTTCTTGTACGTACACCTCAGCCACTATGCGATTCGCCAAAAGTGAATCGGACAGCGAGCCAAAAGCTTCCTGAGAAAAAAAAATGAAACTACGACGCAAGACGTAGAAGTTTGGACCAACCATGATAACATCAACTGGGTCTCGACCTTCACTTATCTGTCGAGGACGTTTGTCATCCTCGTCTTCTTCATTCACCTCAAGAGGCGTCCCAGTGTACAAGAAATAACCACCGAGTAGTTGTGCTAACGGTGTGGCAGGCAAGAGTCTCACGTACTGTCTGAAATGGTCCAGACCATAACCATCTACGCAATTTGTGTCAAATCAAGATCATCCAGACGAGCGATTGATAACGCACCGATTGTATCACTATCCTTTCCTTCGAGGAATATAGACCAGGAAAGTTCGTCAGGTATTCCGATTATGATCACACCGTTGACAAGTTCGTCAAGCTCCTCCCCAAGGGAAGCTTTCTCCGGAGCTGCCATCGGTAATGCGTAGAAATATTGTTGTTTGTACATGATAAGTTTTGCCTCGGTGGAGCGACGGAGCTCGTCAGAGGTACTCGGGTGGTTGAGGACTTCGTGATAAAGGGATGGCAACTGGAGTAGACAATGAGTAAATATAATGTCCTTGTTGAAGAGATCATACTCGGGATGTACTGCACACTTCCACCCCAATGTCCTTCTTCAGTTGGTCAGGAGAAGGCCCCCCGAGACGCGTACGTCTCTTGTCGAATTCATTCTTGATGAAAACCTCTTCATCCCGTTCAACTAATGATATGATCTCTTCGATGATAGGGAGGGAGTTATGAACTGCGATTTGTATGTCAAAGATTGAAGATGCAGTCGGGTTCGTTGGGTCTAGCGGTGGCAAAGTCGACAATGTCGCGGACAATGATGAGTCGGGAAGCAAGTATGAGAGGGCGCTCACGACCTGCATGGGATTCAATATAATATTCCAGTATGAAATTGAAGGTGCCTACTTGTTGACGCGTGCCGTGCTCTTTTCTGGTCGAAATCAGCCTCTGCAGAGTCTCCGCGCATTTGATGGCATCACCACTAAAGACATGTTCTGTGAAGACATATGAAGGCACGAGCACCAAGGTCGTACCTCTTCGCAAACATCTGCATGCTGCGTTCAAGCGCCTCTGAGAGAGCATCCCGTCGACCACTTTTATCGTAGAGCTGTGATATGCCCTGTATAGATGGCTGACTTGGTCAGTGACTTGCGCTGATGAATGTGACTTGCCTGCCATGCAAGAATCTGCTCTGGCTTCGACTCGATCGCTTTCCGGTAACACTGCGCGGTTGTCAGGCTATTCGAATACGCGACACACACGATGGCTTTACTTGCTCGCTCCTATCGTGCTCTCCCAGCTCGAGAAAGGCGAGACCTAGGAATACATGACTATCGTGCTCGTCAGTCGAGCGATGGTACGTGAAAGAAAGCGGACTACGCACGCATTGTAATTGTCGGGTTCATAGTCGAGAACCTGGAGTGCTGCATCACGAGCCGCCTCATATTGCTTCTTTCCCAGAGCGTCTCTCGCTGCCTTGAGTTTTGCTTTGGCGAACGAGGAGGACATTCAAGTTGATGTCGATGTTGAAAGGTTGATGAAGAACTGCCTGCTCGTACGGTCGTACTATGTAGTTCAAGTCAACTAGGCGGCACTCAAATCGAGATGAACCCATGCCGCCATACCATTTGAAAGATCACAGTCTTCTTCTTTTGTCCACCATATCTTCCTTGCATTATACCCAATTGATTTAGTCGCAGTCAATTTAAATTTCTCGTTTCCCGCAATGTAATTTAGCGGATGTGCCAATCAGTCTAGATTGCCCATAGAACATCTCAAACAGGACCGCTTTTTCCATTCTCCCAACCAAAGGGTTACACGTGAATTCTACGGACGCAACCACTGCCATTTCGTACACTGGCTGCAATGCGTATTGTAGAACCACCCTTTGACTTTCTATGATTGGTAAACGACAGTCAATCAGCCCAGGTTTACCCGTAGGGTCATGGAATTATATATTAGGACA
>JBBPLF010000269.1:0-38081 GCA_038089615.1 Aureoboletus auriporus
CAGGCACCAATGAGCACCCTAGCCATCGACCAACTTCTAGGATTAGAACGCTCATCAACCAGCATGGTTTTGTCCCTTCGATTTCTCCTTCGGTACAGTGAAACTCAACCAATCAGGACGCTCCACGCCTCTGTTGCGGATTATCTCACAGACCCCAAACGCTCTGGGAGCAAGCTATGGTTTATCAACAGATCGGATCAGCACCGTTTTCTCGCCCGCCATTGTCTGCGCCTCATGAAGGAGCGACTCCGTTTCAACTTATGCGGTCTCAACACGTCTCATTTGTTAAACAAGGATGTCCTTGGCCTACATCAACGTGTTCAGAATACCATTCCAGAATCCCTTGCATATGCTTGTCAGCATTTCGCGACCCATCTTCTTCTTTCGAACATGAACCCGTCTGCCTTGTCCGACATCGAGCACTTCATCCGTTCCCAAGTGCTCTTTTGGTTGGAGGCTCTCAGCTTGCTGGGGAAAGACAAGGTGGCCATACCAATCATGGAAAAACTCGAACAGTTCTTTTGGGTATGTCAATTTCTCCCGTCAATTCAAAAAAAAATTACGATGAAATAGAACAGCAACGAGGAGTTAGCTGATCTTGTACATGAGGTCGTCAAGTTCCTGGCAGTTTTTCGGGGAATCATTTCTCAGAGCACACCGCACTTGTATATCTCTGCGGTGCCAATGTGGCGACAGAGCTCACATATTCGACGCATGTACGGTCACAAGTTTAGGAGGATAGTTCGAACGAGAAACGGCGGTATAGATCCCATGCCATCATTGCAGAGCGTTATAAGAGGCACCTCTTTGGTCACATCAGTCGGGTTTTCACCTGATGGAAAGCGCGTCGTTTCCGGGTCTCAAGACAAAGCGGTGCGGATTTGGGATGCCGAGACAGGGTCTGTCGTCGCTGGGCCCTTCAATGGACACACTCATTCGGTCACATCAGTCGGGTTCTCACCTGATGGAAAGCACGTCGTCTCCGGGTCTAACGACCATACAGTGCGGATTTGGGATGCCGAAACAGGATCTGTCGTATCTTGGCCCCTCCAGGGACACAATGACAAGGTCACATCAGTCCAGTTTTCATCAGATGGAAAGCGCGTCGTCTCCGGGTCTTTCGACAAAATGGTTCGGATTTGGAATCTCGAGACAAGATCTGCTGAACCCTTCGAGGGGCACACTTCTGCAGTGACATCGGTCGCGTTTTCACCTGGTGGAAAGTGGGTCGTCTCCGGGTCTGACGACAGCACAGTCCGGATTTGGGATGCCGAGAGTCCCGAGATAGGGTCTGACTTGGCTATGCCCTTCCAAGGATTCGAACATACTGCGCGGTTCACATCAGTCGGCTTTTCACCTGATGGAAAGCACGTCGTCTCCGGATCTGATGACAATATGGTGCGGATTTGGAATCCTAAGACTGGATCTGTCTCCTTGATAAAGCACACTTCTTCGGTCTCATCAGTCGGGTTTTCACCTGATGGAAAATGCGTCGTCTCCGGGTCTTGCGACAAAAAGATCCGGATTTGGGACGCCAAAACAGGATCTCTCGTCGCCGGGCCCTTCAAAGGCCATACTGAGCAGGTCACATCAGTCGGGTTTTCACCTGACGGAAAGCGCGTCGTCTCCGGGTCTAACGACAATACGGTGCGGATTTGGGATGCCGAGATAGGGTCTGTCGCAGGTGGGCCCTTCGAGGGGCACACTGATCGGGTCGCATCGGTCAGGTTTTCACCTGATGGAAAGTCCGTCGTTTCCGGGTCTTTCGACAAAACGATCCGGATTTGGGATGCCGAAACAGGCTCTGTCGTGGTCGGGCCCTTCAAGGCACACACTAATCGCGTTAGATCAATTGGGTTTTCACCTGATGGAAAGCGCATCGTCTCTGGGTCTACCGACAGGACGGTGCGGATCTGGGATACCGAAACGGGGTCTATCGTAGCTGGGCCCTTCAAGGGACACACTAGTTCGGTCACCTCGGTCGAATTTTCATCTGATGGAAAGCGTATCGCCTCCGGGTCTAGCGATAGAACAGTGCGAATTTGGGATGCCGAGACAGGATCTGTCGTAGGTAGACCCTTCTATGGACACACCGATCGAGTCAGATCTGTCGGGTTTTCACCTGATGGAAAGTACATCGTCTCCGGGTCTCACGACAAGACGGTGCGCATTTGGGATGCCATGACAGGATCCGTTGTGGCTGCCAGTGGGCCCTTCAACGGACACACCCATTCAGTCTCATCAGCTGGGTTTTCACCTGATGGAAAGCGCATTGTCTCCGGGTCTTCCGACAACACAGTCCTGATTTGGGATGCTGCAACACTGTCCGTCGTGGCTGGGCCCTTCAAAGGACACACTAATTCGGTGACCTCGGTCGGGTTTTCGCCAGATGGAAAACGCGTCGTCTCCGGGTCTCAAGACACAACGGTACGGATTTGGGATGCCGAGACAGGGTCTATCGTCGCTGGGCCCTTCAACGGACACGCCGATTCAGTCATATCGGTCGGGTTTTCGCCCGATGGAAAACGCGTTGTCTCTGGGTCTGAAAACAGAACGGTGCGGATTTGGGATGTCGATCCAGGATCTGTCGTGAGTACGCCATTTGATATCCATGGTCCTATATATCTGGCGTCCTTACCACCCGACTTCGATTCTCAGGACCCTTATCACGATACATTGAGATGGAAGCTCCACGACGACGGCTGGGTGCGAAGTACATCTGGTGCTCTCATCCTTTGGATACCACACTACTACCCGAGGTCTGGTCTTTGCTTACCGCCACTGAATGTGGTTATCAGTGCCAGCATTCACATGACGCAATTCGATCTGAGTTGTTTTGTGCATGGGGAACGATGGGCAGAGTGCTTTGATACGATACTTGGCCAAACACCAACGAGCTTGTAAATAGTTATAATTTGAAAATAATCTTGACATCAGACTCAGAGGCCGGAACTGTCACATCAATGTAAGAATTCGCATAAATTTTACCTTTACCTTTACCCCGGTACATACCTACTAAGTTACAGCTGCCAGTGTATCCGCGCCGCCGCCACAACTTTTGTGCCTCCCTATCGATATCGGACGATTTAAGACGGTCATGATAGTCACGACGGTACCACCTGGTAACTACTTAATATTTAATCCTTGACTTCGCTCAGCCCTTCATTTCCCTGACCAGCACGTCCACCTCTTTCAATGTCACGAAGGATGATGCGGGGAGGAATCAGTGAGGAGAGCACGTGTATGTTATGAATCGCACCCTTGACCCTAAAACTACCCCATCAGACCTCATGACCGTTGTCCAAACCAAAAGGGCTCCCGATCTCCCCCCTCGAAGGAATGGTAATTGCCGCGGTGACATTCAAAGATGCAGGGACGTGAAACCGAGCCCTCAAACTTCCACTTCTCCAAAGAACGGGTCATACACGATCGGCATATGGACTTGGATGTTGACGGAGATGAGATCGAGTGAGTCCATCCTGCCCTTGGTTATGTCCGCACTTCATGGTTTGAACGGCCATGCCTTTGATTGTATCGGAGCAGAAGCGATGATAACGACTATTTCATGTGGCTGCGACTCGATGCCTTCCCGAAAACACACTTTCCGGGTGCTCAGGTGCTCACCTACGGGATACAACGCGAATGTGTGCTTTCTGATGAGTCTCACCCGGTCGACTGCGGAGACCTTTTTGGAGAAACTTGAGACTTGAGAGGGAGAAAGAAGGTGTCAGTAAATCCCTTCAACCTCCATGAGAAGAACCAAATGCCGTATTCAGCACAGACATCGACCATGGATATGCATTCCACATTCCACATTCATCATCAAGCAGGCTCGAATTCGTCTTCCTTCTCCGCCTGAATGTCGACTGAATAACTCTACGGGCTCGGTCGCCATCAACGCCGACGTAGAAAGGGTGCTCGATATATCGTATCCATCAACTTGACTAGTGATAAGGTCGAGTTCATAGGGCAAGGTGGTTTGGGGATCACGGTTAATTTGGGGAATCCGAGACTTCCTTGATGTTAGTGTAGGTGTGTTGATCTTGGAGGGAATTTGGGGTCGAACACCCCCCCCCCCCAGTACTACTGCTAGCAACACTCGATCAATCTGGGACTGGCAGTTGGGGTAAGGATTTGGCTTAAATCCATTGAGTTGCCATGATCCAAGGGTGATGACCATTCGACCGATCGACCATCTGTGCATTCTCGCTTTCCGTGTGGTCGAGCACCTTCAAGTTGGCTCTGTCAGTTTAAGATGCTCACTAGCAGATACATCGCCATTCTATGTTGCAACTACGTTACATATGATGAGTAAGATGGTCAATCGGTCTGCTGCGCTGCATGTTCCTTCACTTTGACGCAAGCGTCCTTGAGCGCGTTTGCGATCACATCAAAATCGGATATCTATAAAACATGTGAAAAGGCGCAACAAGGATACATATCAGGTACAAACCTCGTTCCAAATCTGCGCGCTGCATCGAACCCACCATGCTCCATTGTGTCTAAAAGCAGCGGCAGAGCACTGCCATTCAAGTAACAGGATATGGTTGAAGATCTGGATAATCTCATCGGAACCCTTGATTTCGCCTGGGATAGGCAGTTCCACATTCACCTAGATGAGCGTATCAAACGGGCATTGCGGAGGGATCAAACGAGTTCACTAACCATGTTCAACGTAAATTCGCCCTCTGGATCCAGAACCCTCGTGCCGAGACGTTCTGCGAGGTGTTTGCCTCCTGCGATGGCAAGCTTGTGTGTATACTCGTTAATCTTGCGCTCTCCACCTAACCACTCTCTGAAATCAAGCGCTGCAGGAACGTCAGGAACAAAGTTTACGGGATGTTAGCAAGTGTGTTGACCTGCACTGATACTCAGCTGCGGAACGTAATCGATTGTTCCTGTCCCTAGGACAAGTTATACGATCACGATAAAAAAGGTCGATGCGAATTTAAAACGCACATTCGAAAAGCTTGACAAAATCCTGGGGTCCTTGATAGTTATCATCCTGTGGAGATTCGTAGGTGACTGGCGTGGGGAATGGTGACTTGATAAAATGCTGGTTCCTTTTTTTCATCAGACTGAGCAATCGGGAACCCTGGGGATAATCAAACCTTTTCGGAACATAAAGAACAGCACTTCCCCTCTTCGAGAAAAGCCACTTGTGGCAGTTCTTCGTGAATGAAGGCTGGGTTACGATCAATTCCAAAGGGGCAAAGGGGGACATACCGTAACCCAGATGTCAGGCTGTGCTTCAGACAGGTTGATGTCCAACTCTTGGCCAATCGAGTGAGCACCATCCACGACGCTGATCACCCCCGCTTTTCGGCAAATTGCTACCATCTCTTTCCAGGGAAGCAAAACCCCCGGATTAGAAGCGATAGAATCGATGAGTGCAATTATCTTCCTTTTCCCCGTTGCGTCGGCGTCCTTTGTTAGTTGCTCAATGTGATCTTCGAAATCCCGAACAATTTTTGCGCGTGTCGTTGGGAATTGAAGGTTGAATATCGAAAAAGTTGGGTGAGGCGGAAGATCAGCGAGATATTTCAGAGTCTGTGAAACCGAACCATAGGTTGTCGTTGCTGAGCAAAAGAGTAAGAGCAACGAACAAGCTCGCAGACTGAATGGACTCACCTCCGATTAAAATGTCACCCTCATTGAAGATGAAATTGTGCAGGACGGTCGCAAGGCCGTGGGAGGTGTTGTTTACGATGACACATTCGTCAGTTTCCGCGCCAATGAGCTTTGCAACGCGTTCTCTAACACGATTTAGATAGTGGATGCAGTCGATCCTGATGAATTTGTCCGGATTGGATTCAACTTGGTCAGTGAGCTCGTCGCAATAGACACGGACAGGAAGTGGAAGGGAACCATAGGAACCTGTGAATGAGTGATGCAAACAAATCTGTCGAACGAAGAGAAAAAACCTCTACCATGATTGAGATTGACGTAGTTGGGGGTGAATCCAAAAAGTGCAAGTAGTTCGTGTCCAAATGATGGTGGAGATGTTTTGTACAGCTCTGTGGTGTTCACAGACGGTCGAGGAGGAGACTTTGTGGCAGTCATGTCTGGTAGTGCTGCAACGAGGGCGTTATCAAGATGAACTTACTAGTGTACACGGTTGAAATATAGGCATGGGTGCTAATTCGGGAATTGTCACATGGACAGATTAGATAAATCGACTCCACCAGTCTATGGTAGCTCTGACGACATCTAGACGACAGAAGAATGTGTCTGAGATGAAGATAATGCTGACGGCAACGGAGTCGGAGTTTTCGCTTCTGCCAGGTGGGGTGACAACAGAGTTCAGTTCCGTCTAAGAACAGATGTGACCAGGGCTGATTAGGGAATGAAATTGGTCGGGGCCAGTGTGTCACTGGTGATTCGCTGCCACTGTAGACAGCGATCGGCTTGATTTGGGAACTTATCAATGACGACCAGGTTAGTTGGGTCTCAAACACAAGAAGTCTATCAGGTTCAGGCCCTAAGTAGATACGGCGTTACACCTCGCTAGATCCCAAATGTATGACACTCTCAGTGGTGTTTAGCACGTAGATCGTACTAGTACTCCCTCAGCATGCCAGCAGGCGGCAAAAAAAAAACTGTACGTCCTTAAATCAATCCATGATTAAATATATGGGGCGGATCAGAGTTGATGGCGGCCATCCGCACCACTGAGTGGCGGCGAACGGCGGGATGTTGTTGAATGTCGGGACTTGGAAATAATGAAAATTTGATCACCGATCACTGTGTGATCAAGATATCACTTTACCTCTGATACATCCCAGCTGACTTAGGCACAGGTATGAGTGCTATAAACTTGTTGCATTCAGAAGCAAAAGGAGTTGTCTCGGTACCATTGCCCTCCATTATATGTTACACGGCTGCCAAGAAAGTTATGAAGTGGTCGATTGTTCTGCCGCACTGCAAACTCCTTCACTTTGGCAGAAGTATCCTTGAGCGCCTTTGCAATCACAGCGAAATCGGATATCTATAAAATATGAGAAAAGACAAGTGATGGATAGACGTTTGGTACAAACCTCTGTGCAATTTGCGCACTACACCTACTAGTAATCCACCATTTCCCGTCGTGTTTAAATGGTGGCGCGTAGTAGTCAATTACTGGCAAGTATCAAGGTACCGGCCAAGATCTGTTGTATCTTCTCGGAACCCTGGATTTCACCGGAGATAGGCAATTCCACTGAACGACCTACGTAGATTAGCGCATTAAGCGAGCATCATGATGGGATCATACGAGTTTATTGACCATGCTCACTGTAAATTTGCCCGCTGGGTCCAGAACACCCGTGCCAAGAGATTCAGCTAGGTACTTGCCTCCTGCCATGGCGAGCTTGTGGGTATATTCACTAATATTCGTGTTCTCCATTAACCATTATCTGAAATCGAGCGCTACGGGAACGTCAGGAGTTTTATGGAATAGCTAGCAAGTGCATTGACCTACTAATACTCAGCAGCGGGACGCGATCGATTGTCCCGGTCCCTGGTACAATCGTGAAGTTGTACAACGAAGAACTCGAGATGAGGTCGATACACACATCCAAAGAGCTTGATGAAATCCAGAGGACCTTGATGATTATCGTAGCGAGGGGGTTGATAGGCGAACGGCATGGGGATCGATGATTTGATAAGATGCCGGTTTCCTGTTTTCATCAGATCAAAAACCCAGAAGATTTAATCAAACCTTTTCGAAAAGTAAAGAACTGCGCTTCCTCTCTTAAGAAGCCACTTGTGGCAGTTCTTGTGATGAAAGCCGAGTTAATTGTTCAAGTACCCCCAAAGGAGTAAATGGGAACATATTGAAACACAAATGTCGGGCTGTGCTTCAGACAGGTTGATGTTCAATTCTTGACCTATTGAGTGAGCACCATCCACGACACTGGTGACCCCGCTTCTCGGCAAATTGTTACCATCTCTTTCCAGGGAAGTAAAGTCCCCGGATGACAAGCGATGGAATCCATGGGCTCAATTATATTCCTTTTCCCTGTTGCCGTCGTTTGTTAGTTGCTTGATATGCTCCTCGAAATCTTGAACGATTTTCTTGCGTGTCGTCGGGAATTGGAGGTTGAATATCTGCAAGATATTTGAGTGTTTGGAAAACAGATCCACGCGTTGTGGTTGCTAAGTGAAAGAGTGAGAACAAAGAACGGTCTCGCGGCACTGGATGATCACGCCACCAATTAAAATGTCAGCCTCGTTTAAGATGAAATTGCGCAAGACAGTTGTGAGGCCGCGGGAGACATTATGATGACGCACTCGTCAGTATCCGCGCCCGCGCTAATGGGCTTAGCAACGCGTTCTCGGACACGGTTTAGATATTGGACGCCGTCGATTTTGATGAATCTGTTTGGACTGGACTCCACTTGGTCAGTAAGCTCGTCACAATATTAGTAGGCACGGACAGGAAGTAGTCAGGACCTAAAGAATCTGTGAATGAATGCCAATAGCTGGCAACCATGACAAGTCTTTCGAACAAATGGGAAAATAAAACAGCCACCATGGTCGAGATTGTCAGTAGCATAGTAGGAGGCGAATCCAGAAGGTGCAAGTGAATCATGTCCAAATGGTGGAGACGATGTTTTGTACAACGTGGGGTTCACGAACGGGCGAGAAGATGGCTTTGTGGCAGCCATACAGTGTTGCAGCATCACTGGCCCAGCAGCGGGGTGGGGGTTATTGGGGAGCTTAAATGAATCATGATGATAAGCTGGTATCACAAAGCACAACGAATCTGATTGGACCCGGAAATGTGCTTGTAACTTATGCCGCAACAAGTAAGTACAACCCGATGGCCTCATCCGTATCTTATATCTTAAAAATATTATCCGACTCCTCTCCCACAGCCGGCTTGCTTCGGTATTCCATCGATGGCGTCCGCTTTCTTCTATGGAACGTTGATGCACCCGAAAATATTGAAACGGGTAATCGGCCACGACGGGTCTGATCTCCAGATATACCCAGCACTCTTGCTCGTAAGTGCCGGCTTGCCTACATTGACATGCTCACATCCTGATGGATACCTTGTAGGACTATACCCGACACAAAATCAACGTAGATGGTGACCTCTATATTGCGGTGCAGCTTTATCACTCACTCTCGATGGGTTGTAGGGCGCAGATTACCCGGGGATAGTCCCTTACTGTCAAAGCAGCGCCATATTCAGCGCGGATCTTGCGCTCGAGGAAAGATCTGTTAGAGGGTCGTTGGTGACCGGACTTTCTGAGGAAGACATGAGACTCTTGGATGCTTTCGAGGGTGACGTGAGTGTATCGGCTTGAGTCACGATCAGCTGATCAACGAACACTTTGTAGGAATATACACGAGAACTGGTTCTCGTTCACCAATTGGGTCCCTCGGTCGCCCTCCCCGACCTAGAGGCGATGGGAGTGTCTATGCCGAAGGATATTTCTCCGGTGCCTCCACCCAACGAGCTGATTAGCCCACTACAAGTGAACACCTATGTGTGGTGCCGTCCACTATATACATTACAACCGAAGCTATGGACATTCGAGGAATTCGTCAAGGAGAATGCTTGGAAATGGGTGGGCTCCGCCTCCGAAGGCAAGATGGACTATATTGAGGTTGACAGGCGACGTGCAATGGACGGCACGATTGTCCACACGCCCCAAGCATAGCCTTGTCGCGCATTGTAGCCAGGTGGCATCGTGACTAGACTACTTAAAATACAAATGTTCTCCCACTGTGGGACCTGGCAATCGATCATGTCTGAAACGCTGTTGCTCCCCAGCTCACGTCAATCCGATCGAACGCGGGGCTGCATTCGCTTGGTCCTCTCCGCCTCGGTCGTCGCAGCTTTCCTTCTCTTCGTTTTCACCTCCAGTGTCCTCCATGAAACTGGTCAGCGCCTTCCGAAACAGCCAGGTTCATCCCATCTTCCTGTCGTTTCCTCCCATTTTCCTCACCCAACTTTTCAAGATTTTCCTGATTTTTCTCAATATACCAGCATCCTCCAGACCGTGCCCCAGTCCCATTTTCCCAGCCGTACGTCACCCACAAATATTTTCAGTTGAAGCTTGAAACGTGTTGTTCATATTGCCGTCATCAATCCAGACCCCGATGATAATAGGCGCATCGTCACCATCGGCGACATTCATGCAATGAATGAATCTCTCAGGTTTGTTTCTCACCCCCATCTTTCGGAATGCCTCTCATCGCTTTCCCCTACACAGCGCATTGCTCGCCAAAATTTCGTATAATCCACTGTCAGACACCTTGATCCACCTGGGCGACCTTATCTCCAAGAGCAAAGAGGTCTCGTCCAACCCCGTCTTAACGTTCATGTCCGCCAACGACATTCTCGGCGTTCGGGGCAACAACGACCAGAAAGTCATTGAATGGCGAGCATGGATGGATTGGATCGTATCCCTTCCTGGCGGTAGAGAGTGGCTGGAGGACATGGACTCACAGTGGCATCACATCGACGGGGACAAGTCCAATCCCGAATTCAACGCGTGGCTCAAAAAGTCACACAAAGAATGGAAAGCATATGTGCCCGAGGGTTGGAAATTGCTCGGAAAACATTACGAGGCTGCCCGCGACATGTCTCAAGAACAGTACGAGTACCTTTGCTCTCTGCCTCTCCTCCTCTACGCACCCACGGCGCACACATACTTTGTCCATGCCGGATTGTTGGCCGCAGATCCAACTCGCAAACGGAGTGATCCCAAGCAACCACTTTCTCATTGGCCCACTGCCGTCGATCCCGAAGACGACGATGACGATCTCGTCCGAGGTCTTCAAGAGATGGCATTGTTAAATGACATCCCTCAGAACCAAGACCCCTGGGTATTAATGAATATGCGAAGCCTCTCAAAGGATGGCCAAGTCACAAATGGAAAGAAGGGTACCCCGTGGGCCGACTTGTGGAACGATGTGATGAGCAGCTGCTCTGGCACACTTCTCAAACACAGCACAGCCCCTTTACACTGCTTCCCCTCAACGGTGATATATGGTCACGCCGCGGCTCGAGATCTTGATGTGCAGCGATGGTCAGTGGGTGTGGACACTGGTTGTGTAAGTGACATAATTCTATGTTGTCCATCAAGTCGTCTCTTGACGCAGACCCCGCCAGGCGTATGGCCGTCGGCTAACTGCCGTCGTTCTTGACGCAAATTCGCTCTCGCCCAACTCAGAAACCTTCGCTGCATCGCTACAGGATGAGTCCATCCCATATGGGGACGAAGGAACGGCTCAACTCATAAGCGTAAAGTGCCACGCATAGCCCCTTCCCTTCCACGTACGCGGTACACCTATATTATTAACATAATTCCGCATTCTTGCTACAGCCGCGTTCCCCTGGGGATTAATAGCACTGACTGGATCACGGAGTAGATATTGAGAAGATGGATACACTTGTGTTGCGTATTTCTGAAGCCGAGACTCGGGCCTCCGTATTCAGACAATAAACTGTAGATTGGTATCCTGACAGAGCGGGTTGCAAAAGGATTGAATGTAAACTCCCTTGAAGTGGGTTGAAATCATGACTTACAATAGGGTGGGAACTCGAAAACTAGTAGTTGTCACATCAATGTACGAGTTTGTCTTGAGCACATGGCTACGCACCTGTGGTTTTTGGTTATAATTCTCACTCAGAAGAAGCGACCTGTGCACAAGATCAGACACAGGATCCTGCGAGTAACATAGAGATTCAGCACGCTTACCTCATTTCATTGAGGAGATGTATGTAACTTGGGTTAGGATATCGAGCTATACAAGCGCATTTCAATCACCGTGATTCGATCCAGTACGTGAGGGAACCTTACCAAGGACAGTCAAAAAGGCCTGCCATCACAGGGATCAAAGAGCTATTCGTGGGGAAGGAATGGGAAGCACATACATCCGTCATAGCACCCGTGCTACGGCCTCCGATTTGAGCATCAGCGCTTGTCTGAGAGTCCTTGCAACCGCTCCAAGACATCTACATCAGCATGAAGATAGTAAGGATCTGCACAGTGAAACGTATGAGGATGAAGTCGTCTTACTACGTCAGCGGCACATGATCTCGTCGCTATCGAGTATTCGTGAGCCTTCTCCGCTCTTCCAGAGGCGGCGTGGTAAAGGTCCGTTACACCGTGAACTAGACCACCAATGTCCCTACTTTGAAGGGAACTAAGAGTGGAGAATAACCCCTTTGCTGCTTCGAGCTTCACATTAGGTTCCTTGATCCTACCCTCCGAAGAATACTGTTCGATCGGTATTAAAGACATGGAGCAGCAGAACACGCATGTTTAACTTGGCAAGAGACACGTACAGTGTAAGGAAGATCTAATAACATAAAGTTCAATGAAATTTCGAGGAGTATATTGAATTCTTACCCAGCGCCGAGCCAGAGTGGCATGCCTACCCAAAAAAGTTAGCGTCGCGACGATATATTCCAAATTTACTTACATCAAAGATAGCTGTTAGACGACAGCCAACGGGAAGATCGCGAACCATGATCCTGTGCATGTCCTACAGCAATCTTGAGGCACAAATCAAGAGATATAATACTGCAGACCGACGTCGTCCATTATATGAGATGTCATCTTGAAGTCCACAGGATATATGACTAAGGAGTGTTATGAGTCCAAACCATAAGAGAAGTGCCAAGTCAACTTGCCATCGTCATATCCCTCTTCTTTGTTTCCCTCCAGATCTTTAGTTTGTCCTCCATGGCCCGAATCTATCCAGATCACTTGAGAGGTCGTTTCACTGCAGTATGATTACAACATACAATGGAAGAATAGGGAATCGTTTGGTCGAGCATCCCTCACGAGCCAGTGCATTGCGTCAATCTTATATAATTTGAGTTACCCGCGATTGGCCTAGGAACGCGACGCACCATGTTCTGCCGAGTAGGGTGTTGACGGGGGTGTGAAGAATTGTCAGTGAGTATCACCATATCTTCCTCCTTGTAACCACGTCCTGTTCACATTGATATAATATCACCGAGTGAAAGGAGTGGCAAAACAAGCTGACCCAAAAGGAATCTCTTCATGCGATGTACATCTTCTATGCAACCCTGAAGTGCCTCGGGCTGGCCAATGTAGTTCACACCGATCTGTAAATAACACGAGTGATTATGAATACGGGGAAATTCAAAGAGAAATCGTACAAGTAGTGCCTTCTTTCTCCCGTTGCATTGCGAGTATTGGAAGTATGTCGTATGGACTTGTCCACCGGAAACTGGCTGGAAACTATGCGACTGTTGCCCGGTCGGAGGCATGGGGGGAGGACCTGGGGGGGCTCTGTATCCTCCCGGGGGCCCCGGAGGAGGCGTATATGCTGTAGGAGGTCCTGGTGGCGGTGCATAACCTCCAGAGTATGGCTGCGGAACCTGTCCTGGAGGAGGAAAGGGTGGTGGTGCGTATTGTGTGTAGTTTCCTGAAGGATGGGTGCTTGTAACGTGACCAATATGTGAGTAGTGACAAATGGAGTCAGGAAGATGTACTCTATGTAGATCAACTCACCCTCTTGGCACAGGTGGAGGGAAGCTGGAGTTATTAGAAATCGCTCCGTGTGTTGGTCGTCCGAAAGATGGATGATGACCACTAAAGTTCCTAGACAGTGACCACCGGTCATCGTTCAGTACTCGGGCCTCAGGTTTGGAAGGGGTTGAATTGCGATTCGCAACATAATTGGATGGTGACTTGGCAATAGTATGGTCGCGGAACTCACCCGGCTGGATTTAAATTGCTGCTAGAATGTCCAGAGTGATGCCAGTGCATATCTAAGGCCTATATTTGCTGTTCTAAATATCGTTTCGCGAGAAAGGTGGTGAATGTGTTTAATCGATAATATACATGCTGTGCACTGTACATAAAAGATTTCGCACGATACAAGTCCGAACGGGCCGGAGAACCTTCTCCTCGCGTGATGCCGAAGAGCCATCTTGACGAACGAACCAGTCGGCTAGGAGGATCAAGACTGAATACTCCGGGCTTTCATACATTCTATTACCATAGAACTGCTGTAAAAATTAGTGTACAGAAGATGTTGGAAGTAATAAAAAAGTTACAGTTTATACGGATTCGAAACTTGAGAATGATGCCACGCACATCAACGTGTGTCCAGCATACCTGGAAAGGTCCTTGACATACTTAAAGCAACATATGCGTCGGGCCTAGAGGCACGCGAGGGACTCATCTGCAAAGCAGGATATCACGTTAACATTTGACGACACTTTCGTAGCACATTTCAGAGCTGTGATTGGAGGACAGGTGAGCAAAAATGGGAATTAAGGGCCCTTTTCGTAATACCGTAAAGTATACGTAGGCTTTTACCTTGCCTGGGGCCATTCCCAACTTGCAGATTTGAAGGATGTGCTTAAGCAAGCTCTTCGCGCGCTCGGTCGCGTGCCATATTTTCTTATAGGGGCTACACAGCAACGCCACGCTTAATGCTGATAAATCCGAAGAATAGTGGTGTTCACGGTGACAAATTTTGGACAAAACCCCACAAAACCCTATGAAGCCCTAGCTAAACCCTAGCCTGCAATTTGACTGGATCTGACCTGATGTTTAAACTCAGCTGTGTTGGCACCGACGGCACAACCACCCGAGCTTGCTCGAAAGAGGCAGCATTCAATCGGAGATCTAACATTCCTGTTCTCCACTTTCGTATTTATCGTTCAATACACCTTGTTTCGTCACTCAACAATTTTGGTTGCTGTTTGGGCTAGAGTGGTCAAAATCTCCCTGTGGGTGGAGCAGTAGGGAATCAGTGAGAAGGAAGATTACTGGGAACTATTTTTTCTTTCTCTGTGCTATCTAGCATCACACAGTTCCACATTATCAATGATATACTTGGAATTTTTTTGAGCAAGCTTGGGTGGTTATGCTGTCAGTGCCGACACAGCTGAGTTTAAACATCAGGTCAGATCCAGTCAAATTGCAGGCTAGGGTTTAGCTAGGGTTTCGTAGGGTTTCGTAGGGTTTCGTGCCAAAATTTGTCACCGTGAACACCACTAATTACTAATACATAGCTTTTCAAGATGACTCAGCCAATTGAAGACTCGCAATACGTTGAGTCGGGAGACAAAAACTCCTTGTTCGTTCACCATAATGTCGGCCAGAGACGATGTCAAAATACCCTTTTTCAAGAAGGGAAAAGTGCGCCCGACGACGACTCGGCGTCGATCAGGATCACCACCTACCGCGTCCGCATCTTCGCGTACCAACACCGACGCTGCAACCGTATCTCAAGTCATCCTTCCTACACGTAAAGCAACCACGAACTTGTTGAGCGCAGGAACGAAACGGACGGCTGCTCAACGGAACGATCTCGACGACGACGAGTCCACTCGAGAAGGACCTGACGTGAAATGGACTACTGCGGGGTCTCACATAAACACCGCGCTTGACATTATCGCAGGCGACGAGATCGAAGAGGTTCTCGCCAAACGACGTCGAAAAGAACGTGAGGACCGCGGAGAAGTAGAAGTGGAGGAGGCCCCGGACGGCGTGTACCGGGGCCAAAGCGCCTACCGTAGTCATTTGAAAAAAGACAAGGAAATACCGAAGGCGATGCGGATTGGCCCTCAGAGGAGTACCGACACGATTCGCACTGTCACCATTGTTGATTACCAACCTGATGTGTGCAAAGATTACAAAGGTGCATTTATTGTTCTAATGATGGCGAATTATGGAACTGACGCTCGCATTACTTGCATTTAGAGACCGGTTATTGTGGTTTTGGAGATACATGCAAATTTTTGCATGATCGTGGCACCTGTGCGTATCATTCATATTTGTGGCACGTAGTTACGAGACTGAATTCGCCATTCTTAGACCTTGCTGGTTGGCAACTAGATAAACTAGCCGAGAACCCAAAGAAACAAGTGGAGGATGTGTCCGATTCAGATTCGGACGAGGACATCCCCTTTGCTTGCCTGATATGTCGAAAACCATATACAGACCCAGTGGTCACCCGATGTGGCCATTATTATTGTTCATCATGTGCGATCAAGCGCTACGCAAAGAACCCAAAGTGTTTAGCATGCAGTGCTCCCACCGGAGGTATATTCAACAGAGCCGACAAAATAATAGCCAAATTGAACAAGGCACAATCGGATCAAGGCGAAAATAAAGAAGCCGACAGCAATGATGGAGCTGTTGAAATCGAGGGCCTTGCTGATCATGGGAATGCTAGTGTTCACAGCGAAGACGAAGAATGATTTAATCCTTTGTATGGTCTCGAACCTTGTTGAATTGAAGTCTCTTGTTGTAAACTCAATCCTGATCCTCTCGTGGTTTGGCAGGATGAAAAGTTACTAATAAGTGGTGGTATTTTGTAACCTGACACTTATGCTCTAATCAGCCGGTTGGCAGACCAGAATCTCGTCTATGGAGGTTGAAACCCATTGGTAGTTGTTCTGGTGACCAACCCATCAAATGTGAACCACTCACGCGGTCATAGGCACAAGTGCGGCTTCGAGTAGCAGATTCCAATTTCCAGATTAGCGCCCATTCATGTTTTCTGAATTGGTGGAGTGGACGTCTGTATGTTGTTCATCAAATTGGCAACCTTCGGTTGATTAATGGTTGAGGCGCCATACAGATGTTTTCATGAGCCGCCCGCTCCCCTCCCCTCCCCCGTTTTCATGCAGCCCTGACCGCTATTTTCCCATTCCGACAAAGAATGTAGAAACTGCGGCTAACATTCCGGCATAACTTCCCCGCAAATTGAAATGAAAACTGCGATCAGAAACTAGCCGCATTTCGATCTGCCATCAGAGTCCTGTGAGCAAATAAATGCCCGTGACACCATATAAACCGATGAGCGCTGCTAGTAAGGCCATCTATCTCACAAACATGGGCGGTGGCACAGTCCTTGATGCGAGTCAACTGGCATCTGAACGCCGCAAAGCTCTTCAAGGGCAATCGGGATGGGTAAGTTTCGTAGTATCCTTTCTTTCTTTTCTCAACCATTAGTTGAAAGATTGGCCTTGTACACAACACCAGAGTTCTTGCCATTACGGTGTTCGCTTCTCTGGGGGGGCTGTGAGAACTACCACCTCAAGCTTGGTATTTATACTGAACACCATCGAACTACAGGTTATATGGTAATTTTCCTTGATACCTGGCTGACCTGAGTGCTCATGGGATTCGGATGCATTGTAGGCTATAACCAGGTAAATCACTTTATAGATCATTGTGTACTTCTCACCTAGTTTATTACCAGGGTGTCTTCTCTGGCGTGCTGACGATGTCCTCTTTTGATTCGGCGATGGCTTCTGCAGTTGATAACTCTGGAACGAAGGGTTGGCTGGTTTCCATACTTGAATTGGGCGCTTGGTTCGGTGTGCTCTGTACGGGTACGTTGGCAGATAAGTTATCGCGCAAATACACAATTGTCCTCGGTAAATCATCATTAGAGTTTCGTTAGTAAGAAAGCACTGACCCAATTTGTAGCCGTGGTTGTTTTCTGCATTGGTGTAATCGTCCAGACTGCAGCGTTCCACCCCTCTTCGATTTTCGGAGGTTCGCGCCGTCTCACTTCCTGTTACCAACATCATTGACATATACCATGCAGGAAGGTTTGTTACTGGACTTGGCGTCGGCTCCCTCAGCATGGCAGTTCCTCTTTACAAGTAAGTAATTCAGCCACGACGTATAGCAGCCAGACACACAAGGTTTCAGTGCCGAGCTTGCCCCTCCCGAGGTGCGCGGAAGTCTTGTTGGATTGCAACAGCTTTCTATTACGTTCGGGATCATGGTCTCCTTCTGGATCGACTACGGTACCAACTACATCGGTGGGACTGGGTCGACTCAAAGTCCCGCAGCGTGGCGTATTCCTATCGCTCTTCAGCTCGTGCCAGCGCTCATTCTTGGGTTTGGAACCTTATTCATGCCGTTCTCACCGAGGCAAGTTCCTTCTTACCGGTTTTACTCCGATTGACCGTGATCCCCAATAGGTGGCTCGTAAACAAAGGTAGAGACGACGAGGCACTTGAGGTACTCAGTCAAGCGAGGCAGCTCCCACCCGACTCCGATCTCGTGCAGATCGAGTTTCTGTAAGTTTTTTCCGAGATATATTATTGAATTTGAATTTTGCTGATCACATTTAGGGAGATCAAGGCACAGCATCTCTTTGAAAAGGAGACCAGCGCTCTCAAGTACCCCCAGTATCAAGATGGATCGTTTTATTCTGATATGAAACTCGCAGTCAATGCATACCTCAGCTTAATTTTAACGCGTACTCTTTTCTATCGGGTGGCCATTGGTTCTTTGTAAGGCAACCTACTGTGCTGATTGACGCTTTGTGACGTGGCAAACCCATTTAGGATTATGTTCTTTCAACAATGGACTGGAGTCAACGCAATCCTCTACTATGCTCCGACCATCTTTAAATCGCTGGGCTTGACTGGAAACACGACTAGCCTACTCGCTACGGGGGTCGTTGGAGTAGTGTACGATCCAAAGATCACTGCTACCGCGACAGGTCGATCTTATTCATACCAATTTCTAGCATGTGGCTCGCTACCATCCCCGCCGTCATTTGGGTTGATAACGTTGGGCGTAAACCTGTTCTAGTTTCAGGTGCCTTCATCATGGCAGCGTGAGGCGTTGTCTTTTACAGCAATCTCCTGGTGTTGATAAGCACATACGTCAGGTGCCATATCATTATCGCCGTACTGACTGGCTTATATCAGAATGATTGGCCTGCGTAGGTTTTTTCCCTTTTCCTTCCGATAAAGTCATTGATTTGATTCTTCTTCAGGCACTCTGGTAATAGTACCCCTTTACATCAACGAGACATTTCTAACCATTGGGTTTAGCTGCTGGATGGGCAGCATGTGCTCTCGTGTGGGTTTTTTCAATGGGTAAGGTCTGAGTTTCGGTGGCCTAACATTGTATTTATTCTGCCACAGCGTTTGGATATAGCTGGGGCCCGTGCTGCTGGATCTTGGTTGCAGAGATATGGCCCTTGAGCATTCGAGGAAAGGGGATGTCCATCGCTGCATCGTCTAACTGGGTAAGTTCCTCCAACATAATTCGAACGTGTAGCCACTGACTAGCCTGATCCAGATGAATAACTTCATCGTCGGTCAGGTCACTCCGACAATGATGACGCATCTGACGTATGGCACATTCATATTCTTCGGTGTAAGGTCGTCTTCCCGTTTCAACGCAGAAATTTGACGATAGCACTAGGTATTCTCTTTTCTTGGTGGCGTATTTGTATTGTTCTTTGTGAGCGGGTATTTCGTGCTGTGTCCTCGCTGATTTCTAAATTCTTCGTAGGTCCCCGAGACAAAGGGCCTCACATTGGAAGAGATGGACGAAGTCTTTGGTGATCGCGAAGGTCTGGCCGTTGCAGATCAAGAACGCCAAAACGAAATTGCCGCCCGCATTGGGCTGACAGCATACTGCCAAGTAGAGCCCTTGAAGGATACCGAAAAGCAAGAAGACGAAGGTTCCGTGGTTTAATATTGTGAGCCAACGTGCACGCCTGTGCCACACGGCCACATAAAGATTGGACGATCTCAGCAACGAATCTGATATCACTTTCTCTATGTCTTTGGCAACGACTCGCAGCGATCTTCTCACCTTGTAATCAATGCTATTATCTGAGATATTCTGTTATCGGTGCACCTGAGAGTTATTTTGTAGGGTATTGTAAGTATGTCACCTAGTCCCGTAACTTCAGACAGAATCAGACTGGTCTATAGCTCGAGGCAAGCCGTGTCGATAGACGTCTGTGGTTCCGTATTTTCGGGCCGCGCAGATTCTCACGCTTTGCTCATTTAAATGATCACCCCTGAGGTAATTTGAATCTCCGACACTCTCACCGACCCGCGACACAATCGATCCCTTAGGTTCGATCCCTTAGGCACGACAGTAAAATGAACACGTCTATTGCGCAGGTCGTCCTCGAGTACACTATAGATGAACTACACCAGCGCGCACTCCAAAAAATAGGCAACCGGGTTCCTCATCAGTATATTGCAACACTCTCAGATGACTTCCGTGCCTGTCACCATTAATCGTCTGACGTCATCTACCATCGTTCTCAACCAGTTTCAGCTAGAAGCCTATACCTTTGCTCCTGCGGCCCGAGACTACTTTCAATCACGATCTCCCCTCTAGAACGCTCACAAATCATTCAGGTAAACGATCGTGATCATGGCTCGTGGGCCACTCGACCAATTATTGAATTATTAGGTGCTTGAATGTGAGAAATATAACATTTGAACAATTGCGATCAACGAAGACACACCCAATCACGGGTCGCCTTGGGAGGTAAGTGGTGCTTGTGACATTGTATCGTTTGATGGTTATGATGAAGCAATCAAACAAGTCCATTCAGGACGGACACTATCAGGATCTCATCGTGTCGCCGGAACAATTACTAGAAAACTTGCATTATGATTATTTTCCTCGACTCGCACGACTCTTTCGACAGGATCGCACTTTTGCGAAACGAATACATCGCATACACGTTGACTGAGCCCACAATATCTATATTACTGGCCTTCCGCATCCTGACGAGGAATCATTCTGTCTCGCATATTGCCGACTGGTTGAAGTCCGACTCTCAAGTGCCCTCCCAGAACGCATTCCGTTTCAAGCGCTCTCGGCAACGTCACCACCTTACATCCATCGCCACGTTCGAAGTTGTTTATCCATCAGGCCACATCCAGATACGGATATACGTGTCGCCCCAATATCACATATGCTACAATTCCAATCATCGGCCACCTTCGTGATTTTCGAAATCTCGACATCCTCATTTCAGTAACTTTTCATCCCCCGATGAATATACCGAAGACCCTCGTGTTTCACAACTCCTGGCAAGACGCCGCGGACGCAGCTTAGTACACTGAGTCCAGACTTCCGAAGCACCTTCAAGGGCACAGGATTGTCAAGCACTACCATGGCTATATGTCCGAAGAGCATCATAAGCAAACTTATGGGGATTTCTCGAACCCAGACGAAGAGTGTCGCATTCTTCACGCTACTGTAGGAGTCGCTGTGAGTTACATGTTGTGCTCTGCACACGTCTAATGTTAATTTGCATGGGGCCTTGACATCCAAGGTGTTCAAGTCGTTATCCAATACGGGGTGTGCAAAAACGTTGCTGAACTCATCCAGAGAGGTGGCCGGGCCGTCCGTAATCCAGCAATGCACGGACTCTCCGTTGTGATGTTTGAGCCTTGGGTCCTGGATGTAAAGCTTGATACCCTTTGCCTTGCCGTTGAAGATCCAGATAGGCCACATGCTGGGACAATAAAAGAAAACTCCAATAAAGAAGACCGAACGGGCCTCGCGATGATTCAATTGATCCAATCGACAACCTGCCTTCGGGAATCTTTCAAAGAGTATCTCGCCGATGACCATGGTAATCCCTCAACTAGAACCATCAGAAAGATGACTTACCAAGAACTGACACTTGCTAGCTCAATTGCACACCACTCGGTGATGTTGCGACCGCCACCTGTACTCGGACTTCAACCTTCGGCTTTCTTTTTGGGGGATATCCAAACTGGTCCGTTCCCTGAAGAGATCCCAACACGAACACGAACAGAAGTGAAACCCAGGCGAACTCGGAGCCGTACAAGCGACGATCGCCCTGGTCTTTATGACGCGTTTCTAGATTGGCGGATGAGACCTCTGCTCAAGATCCCTTGAGTGCTGTACGACCGGCGACATGGATACTCGATGACGACGATATCGAACTCCTCAGTGAGATCCATCCGAGCGACATTCAGAGCGTACAGATCATCACAGATCTTTTGGAGGACGAGTTTGGACAGCAAATCCTCGATGTCATCAGACGTTTCGATTCCGAGTTGTTGCCGGCTCGCTGAATACGTTCATTTAGAGACAAACGAAGGGGGACTCGGATGGCAATGAGAAGCTCGAACCAGAGGATTATGATGATGAGATACGTTTCGCGGCCGTTCCTGAGCACTTGAACTTTGTAATGTTGGTATGCATAGTATACTTATGAGAGGGTAGTTCTCGCTACCTGTGTACATGCGCGTCACATAAATATATCACGACTCAAAGTCAATTCGTCATTTCTCCCTGGTCATCCTTGCTGGCTTTGATCTCAGCCAACGTATTCTTGAACCATAGCTCGCGTGTTGGCTGGTCAAACTTGACAAAAAACTTGACTCACATCTTGTTTCCTGGGTTACAGATGTAATTGACGATATCAATATTCTCCGAGGGAGACAGCCCACATGCCAGTAGCGCCCCAGCAGCCTCTGCGACGTAGCGACTGTCGTCAGATGTCGGAACTGATGATGTGGGCGCCAGGGGTTGCAGAAGTTCTCGTAAGGACACCTTAACGAGCTGTCTTACAGCTGGGTCCATATTGCCAAACATATCGAACAGCTGATCCAATGCCGCAGCCCACCCTACCTATGCCCGCGCATTCGTAGACAAGCAAGATCGTAGGCGAGACGACTCTTCCGTTCCAGCATCGGAACTTGGCATATTTCGTTTCTGGCTGACACTCCTCATCGTCGATGAAGCCATAGAGCCGAGAGAATGTGGGCGACGGGAAAGATAGGTAGAGGGTGTTGGCGGGGGACTCAAATTTGGGTCTACGAAGAGCTCATGATCCGGAATCGAGTCAAATGCTGGTATTGTCGTGGAGTCGTTGATGGAAGTCTTGGGCCCAGGGGGATCGTCGACAAGCATGGAGAGGGCGGCGGCAGCGGAAGCTCCGCGCTGTTTCTGGCCGTGCCCGGACTTCGCCATCGTAGGATGGTGTATGTGGGATATGAGCAGCGCGACATCGTCCCAGTGCGACCACAGATTGCCCTCGTATTTGGCAGCACCCGCGTGTCGCTGACAAAATTGCAGAGGTAAACAACGAGGAGAGTGAGACACATCTCACCTTGCAAGATAACTTCCACGAAACCCGAGATTGTTTATCAATAACGGTTCCATGAATATCGTCGTAGTGGAAACCCAATGCCGCTTTGATGTGACTGACAAGCGTGTGTTCACCCTTGGTCTGCAATACAATACGTGTCCATACTTTGAGCGACGACCTAGACAAGCAACGGTACTCGCGTTGTTCCACTTTGAGCGACAAGACTTGCCTGTTTTCGGGACCCTTTGAAGTGGACATTTTTGGTTTAGTTCATCTGCGACCTTGTTGAATGTGTCATCATTTGAAGCCATTATCGCCTGACGATGTGCAGTGGGATAAAAGGAGCTGGATGAATTCTCAGACTTCCTCAGTGGTCCACGATGTTCGAGTGGTCACGGAACGACTTGAAGCATTGGTTTCGTCCACACCCTTCAAAGAACGGAGAGAACGACGAGGTTTTTGCTGACCGACCCGACCTGTTTGACTCCGTCGGTGACAAGTTGCTTCCTGCTTCTTGTCCGGAAGAGCGGACCGAGCGAATGAACAATGTCATGTGATCTCGTAACATCCATTCACGTGACCATGTCTATGTTCAAAATAGGGTTTACACATAAATTAATTCTGTGAGAATCCGCATAACAAACACAAATACAAACGAGATTTACCACAACCACCGCCAGAGACCGTCGGGTCCCGAGACCAATAAATTGGCAGACTGATCAGCATAAGTCAACACCGCTCATCTGGTTTTCTCTTTCAAGTTGTACTCTACTAATTTCGAGATCTTGATCAAGCAGCTTTGAAGCATGAACCCGTCGAAGTGAGTACCACCGTTCCAATAAAAGGTTTAATTTCATCGACTCTCGCGTCAGGTATTATAAAAAGAGCTGAGCTTGTTGAGAGGCGGTCCGGGCCGCAGCAAGTTTATCACATCGCCCACGGGCCACGGAGATACCAGCAGGCACATTACTCTCCAAGATATGTAGAAACAGTGCCATACGCTCTTCCAAACTCCGAAGTTGAACTGGTATCCAAGCGTCCGGATCGATGCTACTTATTCACCACAACCGGACGAGATCATTACCTGCCATAGTGACCTTGAAAATGGCTTGTTTGGTTTACACCGCGCCGCGACGGATCCGAACTTTACCTCCACAGTTGACGTATCCGGTTGCGCGGGTCCGCGTCGGTGAGTGACACATTTGGTCAATGTGGCGGGTGCCGTTTACTCTTCATGACACGCTCCCGGCCATGCGTAGGTATGAGCGGAGGAATCGAACGCTTCAGCGATGGGACACGCTTGGGATTCCCGAGAGTGGCGGATCACGTTGGCACTGCACGTTTACCGCCGGTTGATCTCGCTCTCAAGGATATAACGCTCGCCTTTCTGCCCTCTTCTTCCTTGTCGTGTCATATGCTCTAGCCCTCGCCGCGTTAGCTGAAATGGACCCATCCTTGGACGAACCTCTCATTGCGTACAACCTGTCTCAATACCTGCTCGACCGTGTCAATATACATGACACCATCACGCGTTTGGTGAGCAATTTTCCGACACACTTCATCCCAAAAATTCATGATAGATGTTCCACCATGAACATAGTCGGCATATTCTGACTGCAAGGATTTCGAGCGCCTTGGAAATGAAGTCTTTGCCTCCTCGGAGGTTATAGTAGACAACTCGCTAATCAAAGACGAGGAACCTCAAGGTAAGTGCTGCAGTTCAAGTCGGTGCCGCTCACCAGTATGACACCGAGTTGAGGCAAGCCGGCCAAAGAAGAGGCTGAATCTTGGGCAAAGTATTTCGAACGATTCACGGCAGCACAGCATCTCATGACGTGCGTCCATTTGCCATCCTTGTCGTTTGACTGAGGATACAACATTACTATGGCAGTTGCATTCTGGTGAACCTTCCGCAACCTGCTCCAACTTGGAACATCGCTATGCCGAACAAAGCAACTGCATCTGCGAATGCATTGGTCACTTTCCGACGCGATCGTGCACGAGGCGAAACGCTCGTTCAGCTTGGGGTGAGAGCACTAACACTTGGGGCTGATACGCTGGGATTCACCGCTTCCTAGAGTTATTACACCTTTGACTTGATACGGCAGACGGGCGTAGATCCAGGCTCCAACCCTTGGCGAATCTCGCACATGAAAGCCCATCCGTTTTGGTTTAAAGGCAACATGGAAGTTATGAGTTGACTGTGGCCTGCAGGACCGTTTCTGTTAATACTTGGATCTATGCATGAAAACCGCATTCCCGTTCCATGTGTGAGACTGCTTGAACCCTACTGTATGAAATCGTGAGCCAAAGAGTCGAAGCTCATTCCCTGAGAGTGCAGTTTGGGTGTCCATGCTGCAAGCTGAAGTAGTAGTGTAACGTCACTAGAGCCACACAAGAGGTATCATGTCATGTCCACGAGGGGGCCTCGTTTTAACGCGTGTCATGACATGTGGCGATAAAAGTGAGTGAAACTGGCACTGATTCAAGTAACTGTATTTGGCAGCCTCGTGTTTTATGCCAGCTACCGTTTCATTCTGATAATCATTCAAGGGTCTGTTCTAATTCCGTCCTTTGCCTTTTCCCCAGCTTCTCTCTCCTCGACAAGCCTTCTCAGGCTGTGTGCGTCTCATCACGCCAACCCATGTCTTCCACAGCTATCGGCACCTTCACTTGCTGGGACGGCTACGATGGCTATGAGCTCGTAGAAGAGCGCTCATCTCGTCCTCCTCCTCCCCGTCGTCCTCGCCTTTCTTCCACCTCTACTTTACTCTCCTCTCCGCGGCAAGGTGCCGACCGCGGCGGTGAGCGCCCACGGACGTCGAAATCGACCCCAGCAACGCAAGCTGCGGAATTTACCTCGCTCGATGAACTATGGTCCACCTTGCGGGAGAGGAAGCACGTTGCAGAAGCCAAGCTTCCATTAAAGGTAAAGTCGCTCGAGACACCCGTTCCCCAGCCTGGATCGAGTGGTGCTTCACGTTCCACTCCGGAACGCCATGTTGTCGCACCCAAGAAGGCGACCCCTCCCAAAGTGAAACGGAAGAAATCCACGTACGCCTACGCCACCGCATCACTGCGTGCGTCCGTTATTCTGATCCTTCTGGTGCGTTCTCTAGGGATTGTGTTTCATTTCGCGAGTCTCGTTCGGGTCGTACAGTACGTATCCTTCGTGTCACATTTCCGTGATATTTCCTTCTTATCACCGCTCAGATCACCGCGACCTTTGACTTGCCTGGAATAAAGAAAGAACAGGCTCACGTTAGCTTCCGTTGGAATTCCCTGGTTGTTACTTGGCAGACCGTCAAGATCTCCGAGAAGGAGGAGAACGGTCGACTCGTTAGAGAACGAGAGGAGAAAAAATACACACGAACGATACCTCTTCCAGAGGGGACGAAAGTGAGCGACTTGTGTCTTTTCCCATCCCGAAGCTCATTGTTGTCTTGGTCAGTTCGAGGAGATACGCGCGGTCATGGACGATCGACGTCTTATTCTAAACTATCCCAACATGCGTACGGTCCGTGTTGAACCCCGACCACGATTACCCAGACAGACCGAGCCCCGTCGTGTTGAACCGACCGTCATCTCTGACGGCGACATCAAATCTAGCGATGAGTTTGAGAATGCATCGTATCTCAAATTATCAGATCAGATCGATCATTCACCACACGAAGAAATTACTGAAATTTCCGATATCTCGGAATACTAGAGATTACGATCACCCTCTTCCTGTTGTTGTTCTTCCTGTTGCAGTTGGATACCCCCATTCGAGAGGCGCTTGTTTTTCTACAGTTTCCGCATTGTATTTGCGGATGAAGCTTATTTATTCCATTCGTCAGAGAGAGATTCAACAATGGATGTCTTTGTATCCCCTTCCGCATGATCATGAGAAGGAATCCTCGGGCGGCGAGCTTGGAAAGAATCATCACGTTATCTCGCACAAGGTGATGGTACTAAATACATGTGTACGTATGTTACATGTCATCCACGCTCCACTCATAGCTTGCTGTTGTTGTCCGTTGTCTCTCGTTGATGCGCTGGAACCACTTCTTCTCGAAGCCATTGCCACGGTCTGAGGAACGTCAGCACGGACATTAAAGCGATGAGAATGTGAATTCACCTACGCCATCCCATCTATATCCCGGTTTTATGCCAAAGCGATTAGGAGGGGGTGGGGGACCACGGTATTCCGGTTTTTTGGCGACCTTGGATGCCTTTTTCTGTATAACGGAACAATCAGAGAGAAAGGTAACATCACGTACAGTTGGACTAACCGTCAAGAAAGCGGCGGCGGGATCGTTCCATCTGTCTTGTGCCATCAGTTCCTCGTTCAGTTCCTTGTCGTCTGCTTGTCGAGAAAACGGCAAAGATTTGTTCTTCTCCAATTGCATCCTGCGTTTCTCTTGTTCTTCCCGTTGTACGAGTCCCTTGCCCCATTCCATCTTCTGCGCTTCCTTTTCCTCTTTCTCTCTTTTCTTTCGGGCTGCCTCAGCTCGGGCCAGTTTCATGTCAATCCTGCGACCAGATGCATCACGGTATACAGTCTCCTGTGCAACTTCCATCTCGTCCGTCGCCATCTCGTCCTGTTTGAGCTGGGATTTTGATTGCTGCTGCTACAATCGGGGTCAGGTGCCAATCTCGTAGGGTCGTCATACGGACTCGCCTTTCGAAGGTCCTCAGGGCGAATCAAGCCTCCCTTGAAAGGTTGTACGTCCTCCACGACAGTCGGTCGTTCATCCGGTGGTATAGACGGGCTCTTCTCCCTCGTCGTGCCCTCTTGCACTGTAGTCCATCCAGACCGCTCGTCCGTTCTCCGTTTCTTGAACGTTCTGTCGCTCGCAACTGCAGCTTCCGCCACTTCCATGTCGTCTTCTTGCTGCTGTCTTGAGACCTCGTCGCCAAAGCCCACATCCTCATCAACAAATATGGACGGACCACTGTTGGTTGCATTGCTTATGACTTTGCGCTTCTTCTTCTTGGGGGCGGTTCGAGATAGTATGGCCTCTGCTTTCGGCCCAGACATGTATTTCTCTGCGAGGTAGGCTTGCATGGTTGGAATGGTGGTATACCGTAGACTCGGCGTAGAGGAAGGTAAAGAAAATATTACATAAGCCGAATCTTTCTTACAACAGACTCCAAACACCGCGATGAAAGATAACGGATGCCAAGAACTGTACAGAGGCCAACCAGTCAAAGGACAAATGAAAATCCGTATGTGGTCGACGTGGGGGAATAACATAGTTGATGGGAGATTACCGCTTCAACAATGTGTGTCGAGAGCTGGGAAGATGAGCACGTCTGACAGAACAGAGGTGATAAACACCTGATGAACTCATGGCCACTTACGGAAATATGTGAGAGTATGCAACTTCTGCTTCGTGGAGTGGGACCAGGCACAGGGGCGTGCGTGTGTGGGAACCTGAAGAGAGATCTTTGACACGCGAGGGATCACGAAGGGGTCGTGTATGCAGCACTACGTGGTCCCCGCGATCGAGTTCAGAGGGCTCGACTTCGCGGATCTTGTGAGGTTCAAAGGGCCCCGCGAATTTATTGAAAGGTACAAATTTCAAAGGACGTCGTGTGAGAGAGACGCCTGCACCCTTCGCCAAGGTATTGAGGGGATCGCCATCGGTTAAAACGGCCGCACGAAACAACGTTCTCGCAATTTGGGGGGATCCCCTTGGTCGCTTGGGTTTGGCGGCTTTCCGAACGGGTGCAGTTCGTCGCTTCGTTGGACGATGGCGGCTATATGCGCGTGGCTTCCTCCGCGGAACGGTTTGAACTGAACGAAGAAATCCCTCGACGGAGATGACGCTTTTGGGGGGAGCCTCTGGACCAGGACTCGGAGGGATCGGGGCAGCGGGAGAGGACGCCATCGAGAGGACAGCAATCGCTGGTATCAGTCCTGGATGGTGTTCGTTGTTGGTTAAGATCGTCTCTGTGACTTGTACGTCGATGTGCGGCCTCTTCCGTTTTCTCCTGAACTATTGTTCCCCCATATCAGCTGGAGGATCCGCTTACAGGATAGAGTCGCATACCACAAATTCGTTGATATCGTCCTGCATCATCGAAGTTGTTGTAAAGGGTGTTAGCGAAGGCAGTGCAATTGCGTCACTTGGTATTGGTGAGTTATTCCTGCGAAAGGGGTCTCGTCGTTCAACTGTTGGAACCATGATTCCAGCTCCCAGCTTCCGTTAGAGCTCTTTCTCAATACATTTCGCTTTGTTGATGTCAGAGACATCATTCGACTACGAAGGGTACGTGACACTTTTCTGTTTCGGAGACTCAGTACAAATGTTTACGAGTTGTAGGTCTCTCGATATCTGAGCGAAATCAGCCACCACAGGGACGTATGAACGGAAGCCTATCGTCAAGCCGACTTCATTCGTCCTGCAGGCCCTTTCCCCTCCCAGTCTGCGAAAGACTTGGAGAATTTACTCGTCACTAGCTTTCGCCTCACCGGAATTTCAAGCTTGCGGAGCAGCTTGCCAAGGATAGCGGTTCAGCGCAACGTATGCGCTCGGATCGACAACTAATAACGGAGATTTTAGTTGAGCGTCCTTGCAATCGGGTTCCTCCTCAAGTTAATTTGGTCCTGATCATCACTGAGAGTCATAAACTTCGTTGTTGTGATTTGAACCTCGATGACAACTCCGAGTCGGGTGCCTGCGTTATCTACAAAACAACGGGTGGAAGAACTATCGGGTCGTTTGATTGTCATTCTGCAATCGGCGTCGATGGTCGCCCGTTTGCGTGCGCTGTCATGCGTGAGGAAGCATATTATGGACATGGACGATATGAACACGCGCGAGTGTGAGTTTTAACGACTCCTCCACACTCAAAACATGCTTACCGACGAGTCGTCACTAGTTCAATCTATTCATTGAATGTATCAGAGCAATCTGAAATGATTCTGGATCTTCTTTACCAGCTCGAACTCACTCGGGGCTTTCACCTTGTCAAGGTTGCCCTTGGCCATTTTTGTTACAACTATTAAGAACGACAACTTTGAGGAATGCCGTACCGTCGCCTTGGACGCGTAGTCACGCACGCAGTTCCTACTCCCATCATTTACCTGTGCAGACGCAGAGGCGCTCGAGGTAGGCCTGATGGTTCGCGTACTCCATTCCGTTCAAAGTTCAACATGTACGTATGGTAACCATGCATTTAACTCCCCTAAAGTTACTTGCACTGGCATGCATTTCGACATCAACACACCTCCTCGTAGCCAAGTCTTTCCACACTACTGCCACTCAGTGGAGTGCATTCTTCCAGGCGTTTGCTCTTCCTCCTACAAATACGCATAAACGGGTCATTCCTCTCAAGCTCTCACACCAAGGTATCATTTCTAATATCATCGCATATGATGCCGTACGCCTTCACGACACTCTCCTTGACCCATGCGTGCGAGATACTCTTATCACGTTCGGAGTGCATAGCATATCCAAGTTCTCATTTCATTGTTACAATGTCGATAATATTGATTGTCGGAAATACGGCACCCTCAGCCTTAGCAGGTCTCGTGAGGAGGTCTGGATGATTGAATTCCGACTGCTCTATTCACTTGGCTATTACATGCCAATGCCTCATACGTCTTTCAATGGCACTGGTCGGGAATTGTATTCCACTAAAGTAGATGAGCCTTGGATCTTGGGGAATGATGTACGCAGTGATAAGCCCGAGGCCAACTCCATCGTAGCATGCCCCCTTTCTCTTGGACGTCCCTGTTGGATCTTCGACTTTGATGCTTATACTGGTCGGCTATGCAACTGTCACCCAGACAAGTATTGGGTAGTTCAGGTTTTTAATCTTTCTGTGTGGCTGAACGGCTTGCTATGCCATGATTCCATTTTTACCAGGGAATATTTGCGTGATTCCCGTCACTTTTGAGTATACTGAACGTCAATGGATACAATACAAACTTGTAGATTATCGAGAATATTTACTGGCACGCACAATCTCATTTTTAGTTTCCAAAAAAAAAGGGTCTGTGTCGCTCTTGTTTGTAAGAGATCGAGATGAATTCGACACCGGATGATTTCTGGATCTTCAACGTAGATGAAACAATCGATGGGGAGACACACGAAGCGGAATTGAGCGGTCGAAGAGTAGTGGAACTTGGAACTTGAACTCGGCGTTGTACACGCTACTCCGGTCGAGTATCTATAGATGCTCCGAACAGCCTGAGATTTTTTCGAGGAACAGGCTGCGGGGTAGTTGGGTAGAGTTTCGTGTTGCAACCCAACCAATGTTGTAGGTATCAACTAGTATCCAGGGTATCATTGGAGAGCCTGAGGGAAGATATAGTAAATTGGGAGAGGCGGGAGGGCTTCCCGGTAACGAACTGCTGGTAGTAGGGACGCTACACCAGGGACATCAGACCTGAATGGATGGACTGGGTAATATGGGCCCGAGGCCCGAGGAAAGATACGCGAGGAGGTAGGTTGAGCAACTCGGGCGGCCTGACAAGATACTCCGAGTGATCAACGCCAGTGCATGAAGAATGGGGATTCTGGGGATTCTGCAAGTTCTAGAACGAGTGCACGTGTACCGGATGAAGAGGGCCAGGCCACTGGCAAGAGAACACCGGAGGAAGAAGGAAGAGGACTAGGAGACAGGAACACGGGTTGAATCAAGTTGCCAGTGCGGGCCCTTCAAGTGTACACCACTATCATTCCTGATCGAGTTCCCACTCGGACCGGCAACCCGTTGCCCGCCAAGTCGCCCCAACCTCCGCATATCACCAATCTGCCACTTTGATTCTTCGTCCTTGAAAAATCAGTGTTATTTCGGACGTTGTGAACACCCCGTATCCTATTTCTTTTGTGTAGTCCCTTCGTCAGTCATCGATCACCCTACTTACAAGTTTTTGAGTCAAGTGACGTAAGGGACATCAACATTGATGCGGCACACCGATTCAGGCAGGCAGTGCGGCGACGGTAATGATTGGCCGCCGTGGCTAATCGCTAGAGAGAAATAAGTTCGAAGCTCAGCCCAGCTTGCCGGGTGGGTACTAATAGGTGGGTACTGTCCTCATCGATCTCTGAGTGTTTACATTTAGCACCGATGTTGGGTAGGTTTCACAATCATTCCTACGACTCAGATCTAGTGCTAGTATGAAGGACCTTGAGTGAAGGAGATTTACAGGTTACGCTTTGTATGCAGAAATGAGCTAAGCAAAAAGGTGGGTTACGGACCTTCAACTTGAAGGGTCCGCAGGCGATGCTGTCCATTGAAATTCATTACATACTAAACACCGTTTTAATGTGTAGCGCTCAGTGCCTCCTAGGACAAGGTATTTAAACTCGAAAGGCTCAACAGAATATTCAGTACATTTTTCACCCCGACCTCCTCGACCACCTTTCAAGCTCAACATGCAATTTACTTTCGCAACCATCATCGCTTTTGCCGCTACCTTAGTTGCCACTCTGGTTGGTGCCGCTCCGCAACCTCGTGAAACATGTGCCGAGGCCGCCCAGTTTGGCACATTGAATGTGTCCCCGACCACCGTCTCGGCTGGGGATGTAAGCGAGCTTTTCTGGATCCTGGGACGTACTCCAACTGAATGTTATAAAATTACATCAGACCTTGACGATAAACGCCAACTTTGAATGTGCCATCGACTACTTTGGCATCATCCCTGAATACACCGACTACTATATCGAGGTCCCCGTCAACAACAACGGTCACGAGCCTCCCATCCTTCTGGCTCGCCGTACGTTGGCGTCTGGAAGCACCTCCGATTCCTTCACTGTCCAGGTACGTTTTTTTTTTCCAACTTTCGGCGGATCAAAACCCTTTCTGACTGGCCTTTTGAAGGTTCCTGACGCATACTACTTCAATGCCAGCTATTCGGTGGTGCTGGAAACTACCTACCCCATCAACGGTACCAAAGGCACTCCTTATTCTGTCGTCGGCGGAGTTGAGGCCGGGATTATCATCAATATTTAACCATACGCCTTTTGTGTGTGGTAGCCTCCACTCTCACATGAAGCTGATAACGCACCATTAACGACGGAGTGAACAGTACGATGATTTTGACTTTGATGCCAGTACTCTACATATTTCAGTAGAACAATTTACGGACCGATAGTAATATATGACCGCGTTGCTTGCTCTTACTTCATTAAATTCGTCATTCGTCATACCCTCCGTCTCCGCGTAATGCATAGACGAGGTGATTACGCTGGTAATGATCGCCAATACATTGTCAGTGGCACCCGCCCGCAGCCCCACAAGGGGGGAGAGTGAAGACTTGGACAAGCCCAGTGTCCCAAAGAGGATGATCATGAGTCACGGGACGCACGCCTCATGAGTCAATCCCAGTGATGTGGATACTAGCTAATCGGAGTCGCCGCTTTACTAGAAGGAAAGAGCGTTTACATCTTTCATACATTCAATTATTTATAATCGTCCAGTCAAAATTTTACATAGCCATGTAGCCATACTTTGCAGAAGAAGGCTGCCAACGACGGAAATCAAAGTCAGCCCGATAGGGTCCACCACAACCACCATCTTACCTGAACCATCAGGATGTGATCTTCCCCAATCATAACGGCATCCCAGCCTCCGTCTGAATGTTCTAGTGTGATTGTAGCAACACGCCCCGACAACGATGTGAAGACTTCATCCTCGAAAATCTCGCACCGACCACTGGGTTCGGATTGTGCCGCAAGCCGCTTCCACAATCCGGGGGAGTCGACGCTGGCTTTCACATGCTTCCTTGCTGCATAGGGATTGAAATCGTAAGTTCGCGCCACATGTCCTTTTTTCCATCGTAGACCTTGGATAAACTTCATGCCGTAGGTATAGCAGACCCAAGTCTCCGATGGTTCCCTGGAAATCATACGCGTTCCACTCGGACTCCACTCGGACCAGAGGACGTTGCGACGAGGGATCCCTTGGGAACGATCAACTTCCGAGAGGAGGGTGGATAGAGGCACAAAGAGGACCGTACTCCCATGTACCTCACCCAAGAAGCTGCGCATGGCAATCGTGAAGATGAAGTTCTTCCGAGAACAGTAAAAAGGAACCCCTGGACTGGGGGGTGGTCTCCAAGTTGGCGTGGGCTCCGATCGAATCAAAAAGAATTCTGTGATGGCGACGAGCGTGGGATACTGTAATTCACATATGTAGGGCATGTCCTCCAATGAATGAACTGGAGTAACGAATGCTGCGATGCTCAACACCCGCAAAGTGGGCTCCCTATATGATTTTAGGATCCCAGTCAGAATCAGGTCCTCTGTCATGAAGGCAAAGGATTGAAATTCTGATGTGCGAATATACTTGTCACAGAGGGTCAGTGGTAGGGCAAGCAAACAGGGAACGAATTACTGACAACTTCTTGATGACCAGTTCGCCAGTTCCAGACAACGAAAAAATTTTGAGATGATGCACCAAGTTGATCATAAAAGAGGACAGCGAGGTGATCGCCACAGATCTGTATCAGAAAGGAAAAATCGGTATGCATATTCTCCAGTGCATGGGTTATTTGTGCCCCGGTGGCGCGGGGATGATGTTGGCCAGAAAACGTTCGTAAATGAAGCTTGCAGGATATATCCGGACTTGTACAGAGTTGTTATAGAATTATGCAAATACCGGGCGTCATACTCACAAAGTGCCAGCCAGTTCGAGTAAGACGATGAGATTTTGAGAGTGGTCTAACGTGAAGTCACGGATCCTGAAATCGAATGGAACGGACCACCTCCTTTCCGGAATGCCCTTGAGCTGGCATGGAAGTTGAACAAGGAAAAGTTCGTTGTCATGGGTCGACTGCGCAAGTATGCCACCCGAAAACTCCCAACAGTGCCCATCACGCATGGGAATGAACCCAGACGATGTCCATTTCATATCGTTCCACACCCGATTATGCTCCCGCAGGAGATTTAATCGCCCGAGGGTATCCATGGATGAATGTTCGTTATCTTCCATGTATGACGCGAACAACTCGATCTTGTAAGCTAGCAGGGAGCTTGCTGTGATGATAGCATGGAACAGCTTGCAAACCTGTTGACGATAAGATGATGATGATCTAGAGAAGTGCAATCTGAACTCACTTGCATACATGTCAAAAGAGAAGGGGCATCAAGGTGATTGAAAGTGAGCCCGATCAATTCGTCTGGCAGAGGAAACCCCATGGTGGTGGATTCACTTCAAAAGGAAGTGGCAGTGGCTCGCGTCACTCCGGCTCACACTAGTACTGGTTCCGCGTGTTAAGTAAAGTACAAGGAGAAGATGCCAATGGAACCGCATAGGGGGTTAGTTGGTGATATTCCTGATTCAGCAGGCTAGCCACTGGTCGGGTCCGAGATTCAGCCTATCTATCGATATCGATCATCTCCAGTATACAGCGTGACGGTCGTCAATCTCTCACAGCACAATGTACCCGCCGATCGAGCCGTTCAGCATTGGAAGATTGGAGGTACTAGTACAGACATCGCCAAAGTTCATCCACTCTCTCTAGTTCGTCTGGCGATGCCTTCTATCCTTTTTTTGTACCGACTTCTTGTTGTAGCTACGAAATCAGTGGAAACAAAGACGGTGTCCCTGGTATGTTATCGCATCATTCAGAGCTGAAACGTTGACGGACTATCCTTAGTCGTGTTTCTTCACGGGGGCCCTGGAGGCGGAGTAGATCCCAAGGATAGGCAATTTTTCAATCCGAAGAAATACAAAGTCTGTCTTGTTCTCTTCAAATTTACTTATATCATCGCTGATTCCTCGTACTAGATCGTCCTATTTGATCAGCGTGGTGCTGGCAAATCAAATCCGTTCGTTGTTGATGACCATGCAAGATCCGACACATTCGTTGTATTGATTGACGGGCAGGAGTGCGTCCACTGAATACAACACTACTTGGGACCTCGTGGCAGACATCGAACGTCTTCGAAGCGAACTAGATATCGAGAAATGGCATGTCTTTGGTGGTAGCTGGGTACGCTCTCATGCTTGATCACCGATTAAACCATCAAACCTGTTGATAGGGTTCGACGCTGGCGCTAGCATATGCTCAGGTTGGTGCGATGAATGTTGGCTGCCTGATCTGACATCAACTTTGCAAAGACCCATCCGACGAAGGTTCGGAGTCTCGTCTTGCGGTGAGTACATTCTCTGTTTCAGTACCTCACAGTTTCACTCACATACGGACGTAGTGGCATTTTTACCCTCCGGAAGAGGTTCGTAGATTTCCCACCCCTTTTACAAGAATATATTGAGTATTCCCAGCGAACTTAATTTCTTCTATCAAAATGGTGCTTCCCATCTCTTCCCTGAAGAATGGTCGGTGTTTTCTCCAAGTTACGTGTCAGACTTTAATCAACTTCACTCTTTCACCTCCTGTTGGCTCCAAAACTCTATAACACGGCTTCAGGGATCGCTACATTGCACCTGTGGATCCTTCTAAGCGTCACGATTTAGTGACAGCGTACCACGAACTTCTCCACTCACCAGAGGAGAAGGTAAGACTCCAAGCCGCAAAGGCATGGTCTAGATGGGAGTGAGCGATTTGTGATGCTCACTGTTCGTGTTTCATCATGGTCCATGATCTATCCACGTATAGGATGGCCACCTCCAAGTTGTATGTTAGCTCAGACATGCTCCAACGTGCAGAGGAAGACACGTTTGCACTGTGCGTTCCTTCCGGAGTATTGGTCGCAACCGTTCTTTGCTGACTGACGTTGAACGCATAGTGCATTTGCACGCATCGAAAACCACTATTTTTTCAACGATGTTTGTTTCGGAATCTTTGTATTTTATGAATACACTAAACAGATGTCTTAGGGATTTATGCGTGACGGACAGCTCTTGGAGGAACAGAGTATCGCCAAGATGCAAGTAGAACCATCTGTTTCGTGCTCGGTTCTCTGACATCCATATGCAGTCGAGACATACCTACGATTGTCGTACAAGGAAGATACGATGTTGTCTGTCCCGTATGTTTCTCACCGTTGCCGCGTACATCCTTTTGTTGCTCTCGTACTGATCGATGACTAGGCAACGACCGCTTGGGCGCTCAAAACAGTTTGGGAAGGGAAACCACAGAAGTTCTTCAGGTTGACTATTGTTCCTGATGCGGGACACTCGTCGCGCGAGACCGCGACCGAGAAGTTATTGGTCGAAGCCGCAGACGAGGTTGTTGCGAAATATTGAGGGGGCTCAAGCAGGACGAGGGTTTGCAACGTTTGCATGCCAACTTGAATCTGTACATACTATCGATGCCAAGAATGCATGGTCTGCATCTGTACGCTCATCAAATCCGGACAGTAGCCGGGATGGCTTTCCACTAGTAAGGCAGGAATTCGTGTCAGTACTATTTTGACACAGGCGTGGTCGCCCTACTATCACTCCTGCCTCAGTGCAAGAAAAAAAATACTGTTTTGCCTCTAGAGCTTCAACAACATACAGTAGATATATCGGCTTGTATTTAGCAACACATCAGTCTTGTATCCATCCACTACCGATTTTGACTGATTTTGACTTATTTTTTAATGAAGGTAGAGTAACCTCTTCTGCAAATGTTTTTGTCGCGCGGGGGTCATGATTACACTTGCCGGCGTGCCGCACAGTTGTGGTAATTCAATGTGTGATCTCAGTCGTTCAGCATGCTAGGGAATCCAGATTTATTAGGGTAGCTAAATCTAACACTATGGCACTGATAAGTGGGATGAGGATTGGTAGGGAACTACAAAGATGAATGGGTCACATCAGGAAAATGACACCGCACTTACCTAATCTTATTTGTACTTTCCAAACTTTTAGCACCGTAGCCGACACCGCCACTTCCCAAAAAAAGTACTCAAGGGAAATAAGTGAAAAAAGTCTATGTGTTGCGGCTGCTTTCGGGAATAAACCCGAACATGGCAGGTTAAGGGAGTGACAAAGTGTGGGAATACTCACACTTCAGGTGGAAATCCTGAGGTAGTAATCAAGAGTTACAGTGAGCAACAAAACCGATGCAATGTTTACATCACTTTGATTGATGAGTGAATAACAGAATACAAACTGATGCTAGACCCATAAACCTGGATATCGTTAGAAAGCCCTGATCGAGAATTTTCCATATATATATATATTGCTTAGGTAATTAATTTCAACTTTATCAGGAACTAATTTGAAATTAAACAAGATTACTTATTGCATCAGTTTTGTTGCTGACACTTTAAAATATTAAAACTACATGTTGACACCAGACATTACATAAGCAATGGGTCATATGATATATTATAAGTTCAACATGA
>JBBPLF010000270.1:0-37984 GCA_038089615.1 Aureoboletus auriporus
TCATATTCAAATAATACTGGTACTTAAGCCTAGAGGGAGTGCTGGGGATGCATTGGAGATAATACAAACATCGGAAATGCGTGTCAACATATCCGACTTTTTCCCACGCATTTCCGATGTTTGTATTATCTCCAATGCATCCCCAGCACTCCCTCTAGGCTTAAGTACCAGTATTATTTGAATATGATAGAATGCACATTATATGTATTGTATACCATTCTGGATGCTTATGATATTTTATTGGTGAGTAGTAGGCAGCTGCGCTTTATAGGCTTACCTAATTGTGCATCCTCACATAATTGCATAAGCATGGCTCTGAGCAGCTTCAATCTCTGCTACAACTACGGAAGATGATGCCGGTCTTTTTCCGTGTGGCAGTACAATATCACGGGACCACACGTGACCTAAAAAATGAAAAGTCCTTTTCATTTTTCACTCGGTCTTTCGCAGTCCGAACTGGACCTTATTACACTCTCAGTGATCTCAAGCGATCTGATTGTTTGGCTCAGCTTGCATTACACATCTACGCTCGGTACAAACAACTTGGGGGAACGGAAAATCTCAATGAGATGGTTATGCTCCGGCGAGAGGTACTCGCACTTCGTCCACTGGGACACCCAGATCACTCAGAATCTTTGAGAATCCTTGCGTCTTATCTCCGGACTCGATACAAGCAACTTGGTGGAGTAGAAGACCTCAACGAGGCGCTTGCCTTTGGCCGAGATTCACTCGCGCTTTGCCCACCTGGGAATCCCTTTCGGTGGGATGCTTTGACTACCCTCGCAAATTGTCTAGGACGTCGATACAACTTACTTTGCGGTGTGGAGGATTTGAATGAGGCTATTGACCTTGGCAGAGAGGCACTGACACTTTGCCCACCAGGACACCTGGACCGGCCTACTTCTTTGAGCAATCTCGCAGCTCATCTATGGAGTCGGTACCGGCAGCTTGGCAGCGTGGATGACCTAAATGAGGCCATCGACGTCAACAGAAATGCACTAGCGCTTTGCCCACCAGGACACCCAAATCGGTTTATTTCGTTGCACAACCTCGCAGATGATCTATGTGCTCGATATGACAAGTTTGGCAGTGTGGAGGACCTGAATGAGGCTATCGACCGAGACCGAGACTGTCTGGCACTTTGCCCACCGGGACACCCAAATCGGTCTTCCTCTTTGAAGAACCTCGCGAGCCATCTAGGCTGCCGGTACAAAGAGCTTGGGAGTGTGGAAGACCTGAATGAGGCCATTGACCTCAACCGAGATTCTCTGGCACTTCGCCCCCCAGGACACCCAGGTCGGGCGTCGTGTGTAAGAATCTTAGTAGATCACATCTACTGTCGATACGAGCAGGTATGTGGATTTGTAACTCAGGTGTATAGGCCCTGAGCGCTGTGCTCATCACCTTTCTTTCTACCCCGTCCGCATAGCTAGGTGACCCGGAGGACAGAGATGAAATTTTCCATCTTTATACCGACCTGGCATGTGGGATGCAAACTGTTTCTTCGTCTGATCTCAAAGCTGCGAAGGCATGGGTTAATGAAGCTGAAGATTTCCGCCACCCTACGACACTGCTTGCATACGAAACAGCTCTTCGCTTACTCGTTCATTATGTCACTGCTCTCCCATCATTGCCTCAGCATCTTGCTCTTCTGAGGTCACTCTCATCATCCCTCGCAGTCGACGCATTCTCGGCTTGTCTTCGCAACCAGTCTTCTACGAAGGCAGTCGAATTACTCGAACAAGGTCGCGGTGTCTTTTGGAGTGGGCTCACTCGCCTTCGTTCTCCCCTCGAGGAGGTTATCGCATCTGGGCCAGAAGGAAAGACGTTGGCTGATAATTTTACCGGTCTGACCTCACTCATCCATAACGCGCTTAAATCGCCTAGTGCGGACCAGCACGACCGCGTTTGTTGTCTCAACTTGGAGTTGCACAGCGTTGTGTCCGGTATTCGCGAGTTGCCCGGTCTCTCACGTTTCCTTCTCCCCTCACTTTTCTCTGATCTCCAACGTGCAGCCAGTGGCGGACCCGTCATCATCGTGAACGCGAGCAAGTACGGTTGTGATGCCCTCGTTGTCTTTGCTGATAACGGTCCTGTCCACATCCCATTGTCGGTTACCAAAGAGGAGGTGCGAGAACTATCGTCCAAACTCTGTACATTGATTGTGCGCGGAAGGAAATCGGCCGTGACAAGAGAACTTGGCATCTTCTTGCGGGAACTCTGGGATCGCATCATTTCCCCCATTGTTAGTTTCTTGCGGACAACATGTCCCACCCAATCGCGCATCTGGTGGTGCCCCACTGCCGAGTTCTCTCTCCTGCCCCTCCACGCTGCTGGTCCGTATAGGAAAGGCCAACAGAGTCTTTCAGGCCTCTACATATCGTCTTACACCCCGACCTTGACCGCCCTCATTCGTGCCAGACGAGGTTCACCCGATTCGGCGGCTCCGAAGCACTTTATCGCCATCGGTCAGGCCAACGCGGTCGGCGCAAGTAAACTGGCTTGCGTCAGTACCGAACTGGTCGGCATTGGTCAGCGTGTTGGTAGCCGCGCGAAGTTTACGCTCATCGAAGGCGAGGACTCGTGTATTTCCCGGGTTGCTGAGGAGTTCGGCAAGAACGAATGGGTGCACCTTGCATGTCATGGTCTCCCGAACCCGAAGCAGCCATTCGAATCCGCATTCGCTCTCCATGACGGGCACCTGACCATTCAACGCATCATCCAGTGCGATCTGAAGAATCCTGAATTTGCGTACCTCTCCGCTTGTCATACGACCGTCGGATACGAAGAGAGTCCAGACGAGGTGATCCACCTCGTGTCGGCGATGCAGTTCGCCGGGTTTCGTTCGGTCATTGGGACGATGTGGGCGGTGGACGATGCAGAGGCGAACAAGATCACGTCGATGTTTTATACACATATCATGGACGGCTCGGACGATCGTCTAGATTATACGCGTGCAGCGTTTGCGCTGCGGAAGACGATGAGTTTGGTGGATGCACCACTTGATCAACGGATCCTGTATGTCCATATCGGTGCCTAGATTTTATGCTGATTTCAGCTGTCTTGCTCTCCATTGCTACTCGCTGTGAAAATGCTGCGCTAGCTGTCCCCTTCTTGATGGATCCAAAGGTAACCCACTTGAGCCTTGAACGTCCTCTTCGCCGTCTCTCGATAGGTGCCACGATTCTGACCGCTTCCTTTTTTTTTGGGCAAGTGATCTCATTTGGGTAGCAACTGACAAGTCTGGTTCTACCCTGACCGCTTCCGCAGTGACAGTGACTTGCCAATTCAAAGTGGCTTCAATTCCACGCCAAACATAGCTCCATCATGATGGCATGATCAAACTAGTCGAACAGGACCACCGTGACGATGAGTTGGGACAATAATACATACTTCCGAACATAAGCTCATAATTTTTCTAGACGACCACTGTATGTAATCTGGTGACCAGTGTCGTCAATTCCAATCATATTAGTACCCGCAGTTCAACGTCCAAGAGATATTAGTTGAACGCAATCAAGTCTTGGACGCATAGAGCTGTGTTCTCGGCCGGGAGATCAAGCACCTGTGGCTTTTTTCCCTAAAGTTCTTGACAATGAGCGCTAGATTCTGGAAGTTGCACGGCCGTTTCATGTCAGCCCTGCACCACTTCCTCCTTATCGCAACAATATTTGGAAACTCGACTAGCGCTTGGATCGAGTGATCTATTAACAGACAAGCTTGAAACAGTGGCTAAGCGCTGATCAATCAACTTTCCATGGACAAGAGCCAGAACATAATTGCCGGGAAGATGGGCATCATCACAGTACGCAGGTGAAATAATCACATCATACAATACAAGTGAATCTAAACTACGGAAGAACATACGGAGAAGATAGGTATCGGAAATATTGTCAAAAGAACATGAGAAAGTACGCAAATACAAAGCAGCGCATTGCTTAAGCTGCAGCAGATACAGCTGAAGGAGCAGCTGTGTTGCTCGCAGTATAGTCCTATCAATTTCGTCAGGATACCGCACTGCAAACTCCAGATAGGCCGCACATACCTCCATGTCAGCATCAAGATCTGCAACACTCTTCTGCGGGCGTTCGGTACCTTTCCTTGCTGAACCCCTTGCCCTGCGGTTACCACGTGAAGCGGGCCTGTACCAGCACATCAGCATGTGACACCAATTCGAGGTATCGACCAACCTTGCCATTCGCACAGTAGTAGTAGCAGTATCCACACCCGGAGCCAGAGGGGCGACACGAGAAACCAATGACTGAGTTGGCGCAGGACGCGCGGGGTCGAGGACGATTTCGATCTTCATAGGTCGTTCTATAATTGACGGACGGACGCGGGGTAGTGAGGGTTAGTCGGCTGAGCGCTGACGCAAACAAAAAGGGGGGACGGATACGAGCAACCCTGCGACCCGGGCGGACAAGAAAATAGCGATACTAACTCCCATCGATGAGGCGATTGTTGTATTGCTGGTATGCCTTGGTGCCATCCCCCTTCTTCTGGAAGTGAACAGCGGCAATCCCTTTGGACCGGCCAGCACTGTCATAATGCAAGGTGACTCCGCGAAGAGGACCGACAGTGGAGTGGAAGAGTTCCTTTAAAAGGGCATCAGCAATGCAAGCAATGGAGGTAACGTGCCCTTGAAGCACCTTGATCTGGGTTTCATTCACATCCGTAGGGAGGTTGGAGACCATAATCTTGTCAGAGGGCTGGGAGGCGGGGGTAGGTGCAGCGACAGTTTTTATAGCAGCAGCGGCAGCTTTTGCAGGTTTACCCAGTACCTGGGCTTTGGCTGAAGTACGACGACCAACTCGACGCTGGGTCCTGGGGCGGGTGGCGATAACCTGGACGAGGATTGAGCCATGAAAAGACGCGTCGACACGTTCTGCGCACCTCGTCGAGCGATTTGTCCATTTTTGAGAGAGTAACGAGGATGTGGACGCGAGTGTTCAGTGAAAAGGGGGGCAGGAGACAACAAGCTGTGGCGAGCGGCAAAAATACAACCCCTTGTATTAGCTGAGTTTCGGAGTATCAAATGTGTCGTGATGTCCTCGAGCGCCCATTTACCTCAGGCTGTTTATAAGACCAGCCTTAAGCTGTCTGCTTTCAGACTCTAGTTGGACAGGCTTCATCGATGGCAGTATCCGACTTGGCGATCGAGGAATATCATCCCTTCGAAAAAGCAAGTGGAAAAGTAAAGCTGGCGCTAGGACTTGATCAATATCAGACGAGCGGATATGCAGTAAGTACACTTGTGCGATCGAGTCCAATACTACCATACTACATACTCTGCTATTGCTGCTTATGCCCATCCTGATTCACGAGATATTTTTCGGTGATTTTAGATGAAAATATGCATCTGATGCGATAGGGTATCTCTTCATTTATCAAGTCTGAACTAAATAATAGGAATGAAAGATAAAGAAACACAACGTATCCGACGTAATTAACTTGAATGTTGTTACATCCAGTCATAAATACACAGTTCAATGAAACAAAAGAACGGAAAACGAGAAACCATTTACGAGAACATAATCAAACAAGACCGGCTCAGATTTTCGATAGAGGAAACATGATAACCGAATCGATGACATACGGCATGATAGTCATAACTGTTGGAACAATAAAACGGGCAAGTCACTCTTCCACTATCACGGTTCGTCGAGGTGTACCTCCTCTCTGGCGCACACGAGAATCAGCAAATGCGCTTGGTGCGGAAGAGACAACTTCTAAAAACGCAAATAAGACACAAAGCGAAGCGATGACTATCCGCGGTTGAAGTCCAATGACATCTATGCCTTCAATTGTGACATTGAGAGCGTTGTACGGATACCAGCACTGAGCACCTAGGCGCGAGATAGATGCCGTGGCAGGGTCGACAGAAAGAACACGGGGGACGCGTGCAGAAGGGGAATTTGCCGGGTGGAATGAAATGATGGTGCCAAAAATAGCTGGGATAATCAGAGTAGGCATCAACCAATGGAAAAGAACACTCCAGAATGCGGAGGACTGGAAGGTCACGAGAGGAGGATAAGGAACCATCAGCTGCCAGTGGCCGGTGTGAATGACGCGTGGAAAATTGACCTAATACGAAATCAACTGACAAAAAAAAGGGAGGAGGGGAAGACCATACCTCCAAAACACCCCATGGAATAACCTTATACAAAATATAGAGTAGCTCGAGCAAAACGCTGAGAAGCCAGATGTGGAGGGAATTTGATAGGACCTAGCATGAACGAGGTTAGTCGAGAGAAAAATGCGACCCAGATATACATACAGATTTTAAAGCTAGCAGATACACAGAAGCATGCTCCTTCACACCCGTCTGTAGCGTCTTGAACGTGGTGTCAGCGAGCTCGAGAGATGGCTTCGAAATGTTGCGCAGAATGCTGCGTGGAGTGGACGTGAACAATACATTGCGCTCTTTATGTGGTGTGTAAACGGGGGGTACACTGGAGACCTCTTCTTCGGGTGGAGAGATGGGTACGTTCTTAAGCATCATAGACACTTCTCGAGCCTCTGGAACGGGAGTGGCCTCGGGGTGAGGGTTGCTACGTGTGTGTCGAATGGAGGGTGGGCTAGGCATCCCCTTTTCCGACAGCTCCTCCGTCGAATCCGAGGCGGGCGACACAGCAATATTTCTGCAGGGATATGAGCCGAGGAGGGGGCAAATCAACGAAGATAAAACATACGCAAAAGTGGTATGCGGTACGGCCCTCCTTCGTCTGGAGATGAGACCCGAGAAGGCGGGGTTGTCCTCGAGTTCCGCATGATTATCATCTAGATGTTTACGAATTCGCTGCTGAACCTCCTCTCTCCTTCCAGCATCGCTGATGTGGAGAGCTAAAGCTATCTCCCTGAGCTCTGCTTTCTTTTTAGTCTGGAGGGATCCAGAATACACGGATTTTGGCATCGTGTGGCCAATGACGAGGGGGTAGATGTGGTGGTTTGGAGAAGGTCAATATGTGGTCAATCAACATCAACAAACCGCCGCGTACACGTCTGCACGTGATATGTACCCCACACGGACCCTGTGCACTCCTCAGTTGCCGCTGGGGTCTCACCCAACCGTCTCCGTCCGAGAACAAGTACATAAATACTAGAATGAGAGCTCTTCACCTCTGGTAGGAGCGACCTAGCATGCCCTCGGTTACCTGCTTTTTTGTCCTTTTGCTTGCTGGTCAAGGTTGGTTTCCGGCCTCTACTGTTAGCATATGCTACTGTATCTCCGCGACTAGTGCTTACGTTGATTATCGACCTTGGCGGTACCGTTGGCAATGTGTCCGCTAGCGAGTTCCTCAATGTTACTGATACATATATTCTGAACGATGTGAGTGCCAAGTTCCTAGTAGCTCATCAAATTTTATCGCTTTTTGCCATCCCCAGTGTCAAACCCAGTGCGATAACGCCAACTTCATGATAAGCGTAAGTACGAACTTGGAATAAACTGTACGCACAAACGTCTCTTCTCCGCTAGAGCTGCGGAACCAACGATCAGTGTCTCTGTGATGCAACTACTGTTGCTGAAATTACGAGTTGCCAACAATGCATGTTCAACGATCTCGTGGCCAAGTTCACCACAAGCACAGATCCCCGCGCCGGTTCCGCTACTGCACTCACATGTAAGCACTCTTTCTCCTCTCATCCAATGTTGACACATGGCGAAAGCTTATGCTACTGCATGTTCGGGCATCAATGTCACCGTCCCGAAATCCCTTGTCACGCTAAGCACGCCCCCAGGCTGGGATGGTCCCTTCGAAGTTGTGCTTACCCCCGGGGAAACTGTGTTGACTGTGGCCGCAGTCTCATTTTTGGGCGGGGGTGCTCTGCTGCTGTTGTCGAACACTTAGGCGATCAGAATGTAGACTAGGGGTGTGATGTGTGGCAGTGCTACTGTTTGTCTACCTCATCCCATCACTCGGTATATTTTTATGCACAATGCTTGTTCTTCGTTCGTTCCCTCCCACGGAGCACGTCCCCTAGCGAATATTTCGCATCGGACCTCGACTTTCATTGGAATTCGAAACTACTTTAAAAACGTATCCAGACAAACCGAGCATTACCCACATTCTGCGAGGCATTTTTCTTCCTCGCATTCAGGCCGTGCTGTTGCTGCACGTTACAAACCATCTCAATATGAACTTCCGACAGATGTCTACTTCTCTGAAAACTCACCTCTCATTCCCTCCACTCGATTTGATTGGAGACTGCGAGCTACATCACGCTGTCACCATGGGCACGATTCGCTGGGGAAGCGAGATGGCCTCAAAGTATACGCGAAACGTATCGTCCCTTCGTCTACCCAAGTTCAGCCAGGGGAACCACTACATGAGGAGATTCAGGCTTATCATGATCAGTCAGTTCCCTTTCCATTCAATACCATGGCCACTAAGCCTTTACAGTTTCTTACCCCTATTGGAGGCTGAACAAGCGGAGGATGAATCAGTTCTTCGTCAACGTCTGTCAACCTGGTCGCTAGCCCGTTTACGCGAGCAAGGGTATACGATCACAGACCTCTATGGGTTTTGGGTAGAGGCACCTCAGTTTCGCAATCCGATTGCATGTTTCTCTCTGGGTCCTGGAATAATTTTACCCGAGCACAGATTTGAGCAAGTGGTCATCTCAGACAGTACAAGACTTATACTCATTTTTTTCCACCAGAAATGGGACTCAGATTCTGCTTTCACGCCTTGACCCCTTACAAGAGATGCCTTTACGTGGCACCGTGATGGCGAGCAATGCCACCCAAATTCGCATCGTATTCGACCAGAAATTCGATGTCGGTGACGGTCTCTGGCGCCTTGATGTTGGGAGGTCCAATATCATCTTCGAACGGATGCGCGCTGCACTTTTGCACTTTAACCACGATCCCGCAGTGTTGGAAGTGGATCAAACTCCTGACAGGCAGTTTGTCATACAAGGTACCCACCTTCGTGACGTACTTCTTCGTTCGTTTTCTCCTGCATCCACCTCCCTGCATCCGCCGCTACAGTCAGCAGACGAAATTCAGTATGTCTCCCATGAAACATTGGAACATCAGGGTCGGGACGAGTGTGAACATGGCGGTGCATTCAAGGACGACATGAGAATTCAGAGTTGGGCGCGGCGCTATGCACGGACAAACCCGATCGTTATGGAGGGTGACCCCGTGTTGGATGGTTTGAATGTGACTCAGATCCGCGCTGTCGCAATGATGATTGGGCAACGCATCTCTCTCATCCAAGGGGTAAGTCCACCGTTCGTGACATATTTGGACAGGTTTGATTCACTTTCTGAAACGCAGCCTCCGGGGACAGGGAAGACAAAAACTATCATCGAGGTCGTCAAATTGCTCAAGGTGGGCTGTACCGCTCGACTATCTCGACACGTGGGATCTGAAACTCTTGTAGGCTCACTTTGAGGTGCATCACCCAATCCTTGTATGCGCGTACACCAACGTGGCAGTGGATAATCTCGTGGAAGGGTTTGCGGAAGCTCACTTGAAACCTTTGCGCATCGGCTTCCGTGGTAAGATAAAGGATAGTCTCTCTGAGTACACGCTTGATTACAAGCTTGATCAACACCCCCATAAGGCGAAGGTAGATAAGCTTCTCGAAGAAAAGAAGGACACGGAGAAAAAAATAGTGGAATTGACGAAGAAAATCGACGCTGTGCAGAGGTCCCCAACAATACACGCTGCAGGACGTCTTGAGCGGATGCGCTCGGCCTTGCTCGCACAAGAGCGCCAGTCAATGGCTCTAGCGGCGAAGTTGTATGCCATTCATCAAGAGATGCTGCGAGACATCACTGCGGATGCGGATGTGGTATGCGCTCATTTCCGTGTTATTTTTTTTCGTGCTCTGATACGGTTCAAGCTTTGCACTACTTGCATTACCTCCGCGAGCGTGGCACTCAACGTCCTTGATTTTCCTGTGGTTTTTCTGGACGAGGCGTCAATGTCAACGGAGCCAGCATCCATTATACCATTAATGAAAGGGGTGCGTGTTTCACGTTTAGTTTCTCTTCGGATTCCCCATATATGAGCGTTGTAGGCACAGCATGTCGCTCTCATCGGAGATCACAAGCAACTTCCGCCTGTCATCACAAGCCGCGAAGCACAGCTGAAAGGTCTGGGTACTAGTCTTTTTGAGAGGCTGACCGAAGAAGGGGGTAAGTCATCGCTTGTCTCAGATAATGCATGCCTTAATTTGATAATTGTGGCTCAGTGGTTCCGTCAATTATGCTGGATGTCCAATATAGGATGCATCCGTCCATATCGCAGTTCCCGTCGCTAGAATTTTACAACCTCTCCCTTCAAGATGGGACCGTTGATACACACGGAAACATATCCCCCAATCTCCTCCCTCCACTTTCGAGTCATTTACCAGTGGATTCACTAACTGGCCATCGGAAGTCTGTGGCCTTCCTCGATCATGGGGGATCTGAGACTGCGAAAGATCGGAGTAGAGTCAATTGGAACGAGGCTCACATCGTCTGCAGTGTTGTTGAGGACCTACTGTTGAAAAACGAGGTTTGTTTACTTTGAAACCATTTCCTTGACTTGCTGGTGGCTGATCCGGGTTTTGGCAAAGTATCTACGTGGAGAAGACATCGGCATCATTGCGCCTTACGTTGCTCAAGTCTCGTTACTGACGCGTCTTCTTAACTCCGATGAGAAGTACCGCCAACGCTTTTCCAACACACTTGGGGACCATCGAAAACTACAACTCCACACGATCGACATCAAGACAGTCGATGGGTTTGAGGGTCGGGAAAAGGAAGTAATCATTTTTTCCACCGTGCGAAACAATCCGTCGGGACATATTGGATTTCTGGCTGATAGGCGGAGGCTGAACGTCGGCCTCACACGCGCGAAGCGAGGGTTATTCATTGTTGGGAGTATCAGCACACTGAAAGAGAGCAAGATGGGCAAGGGTCGGGGTGACGAGGCTGGACTGGTGTCTGCGACCCGTGGGGGAGCTAGGGGAAATGGGACATGGAAAAGATATACAGAGTACCTGGTAGAGGGGCAAATGGTGCTTCGACTGACTGGGGACCGACTGCATAAGGCGTTGTACGGAAACACGCCCGTGATGTTGGGTTCATCCGGTTTCCAAGTAAGAATGTACGACACCTCTTACTTACATTCGTGAGTCTGTCGTGTCATGCAATCTACACATTTGTGCACGATCTGTCCCCTGAACCGAACGCGGTCACTACACAAATGCCCGCGACTGGGACTCCTGATGGGAACGACCAGTGATTGAAACTTGAACAACCCTGCTCGTGGAACAATATTCAACACGCACGTAACTACGTTCTGGAACCACAAGTCAAGTGGACTGACAATACCGCCGGAGACTGCCGTTTCACCTGAGGGCTCCAGTCTCGGAAAAGTACCAAATTTTTTTATTGTTGCAACAAGGTTGGGCTGTCGGCGGGTCGTATGTAAACATCGGCTAGTATGCAAGTCGACATGAGCCTAATTTATCGTCATATATATATGGGAAGGATCGGATGGGGAAATAAACTCGACCCAAGTGGAGCACGAGAGCAACGATTCAGAAGAGAGCAAGGAAGATTCGGACTTGTTGAAAGGGCATCTTCCGATTTGCACGCGCGGTAAAGTATTGGTGGTGGATGGATGCATTCAGACGTCAAAGACAGCCCTGAACGTTTTGACGACGGCGGATCCAGTTAGACTTGCTTTCTTTTGAAGGCTGTATCCGTGCTCCATTGGTGATCGATCGATATATACATGCCGCTTGCGGGGTCCTCGGGAATCGATACCGAGAAGATCCTCCGAGCGCGGTCTTCGAAGGACGCTCGAAATTTCTAACGGGCATATATCAAACAGGGCTTCCATGCTGTCTTTTAATGGTCTTCTTTCCCGTGTGGGCTGCGGTTGGGAGGATAAATGTTTTGCGCAAGTGGTCCGAGAATCGCAGGTCTGCCGAGCTCATTTGAATCGTTTACGTACCAACATGACACTCATTCTCCACGTGGCACTGCTCTCACCACCCTGTTTGGCGGCTCATAACGCGTTTTGACAGTGTGAACATGCGTGTCAGCTGCCTTGTATTTTCCTGTGTGTGACGAAATGCATTACCGTCATGCCTCCGCCCGCCCGACACTCAAAAGCACCTCACCTCGTCTAGTACGCCTCCTTCTCTCATCCGTCTTTCCTCTTCATTCGGTATTCCCAATCCCGGTCGCCTCTTCTTCGTCCGCTCACTTCTATCATTGGACTGCAAATCTCCACCTCACTGCTTGACGACCAACAAATGTCGCCTTCCTTGGCCTCCTCCTCTGCTCACTCAAATACTTCATCTCCCTCCGCCACCCATCACCCTCTCCCGATGGCCCTCTCCCAGTTCCTGCCCCGCGCTGCTCCCCGTTGGTCTCCATTGGCCTTCCCCTCCGAGTTTCCCACTCCTTCTGTCACTTCGTTTTCCACCACTCTTGCCATTCCTGTACCGACGACGTGTGGCCGTGTCGGATCGCCCTTCGATGTGTCACCGTCCCCTTCGGTCCGCAGCAACTGTGATCTCGGCTCCCTCGATCAGCGTCCGTCAACCGCAACCTTTTTGTCCATGCATTCGCGTGTCGTAAAGGTATCTTGATCCTGTGTCGTGGTTCTGGGTTCTCCAAACTGATTGTGACATGCCAAGGTACGAAGAGATCCGAATACAGCCTTTGTTTCCCTCCGGTCGATTTTCGATTTCCTTGGTGAATCCGTACGTCGTCTTCTTCGCCACTTTCATTCCAGCCTGACAGACGACATCAATCAGGCTGAACGTCCGGGTGTCGGGTCGCCTTTGTCAATGTGGACATTAAAGGACTTTTCCACTCCCGACGATGTCTGGATTGTCTTCAGGTCTCATCATGATGTAAGTGTGGCTTCTTTCTGTGCACGTCTACTGGTTGGCGATGTATGCCACGCGTCATGGTGATCCTGCAGCTAACTTGCGGTCGTTTGGCATTTTATTATGCGGTCGCGATGAGTCAGATTTCGAAATCAGGCACGTTGCGCGTGTCAATCAGTAACACCAACCTTCGGGGGGTGTTTTCTATCTACTATTTGTTTCGCCTCGGTCGTGCTTCGTCGGCCTATATTTGTCATACTGACTATGGCTTTCCACTAACAGGCGTGCTTATTTCTCTCGCTTTCCCTTCCATCCTTCACTCTATATCCTGCTCTCGAGGCCGATCTGGAACCTTTCGAGAAACTTCGTCGCGTCGACTTGCCACCCAGGGTAGGGTTCTTTCTCTCTTTCCACGCCCGCCCATGACACCAGATTTAGTTGCCGCCTCTTCCTGTAATCCAGCCTGAAAGAAAGTCACATAAGCTTCGCATGTCGATGTCTACGCCCGATCTTCACGATCAAATTTACGTTGGTCAATCTAGCGTTCACAATCAACCTTCTCCTGCTCCATCTGAAAAGTTCATAATTTCGAGCAACCCTCCCAATCCGAGAACAACGTTCAGAGTAGGTGACTGGATGTGAGTGTCATTTTCCGCAATTTGATTTGATCATGTCGGGCCCAAAGCCGGGCCGGCTAGGGGTCATGATCGACCTCCCATATCTGTAACACCCTTTTCTCGCATTTGCTGACTACATTTCTCTTGTAGATGTAATTCGGCCACCTGTGCTGCTCACAACTTCGGGTGAGTCCTCGTTTATATCCTTTGTTTTGTCCGCAGTCTCGTTGTCCGCAGTCTCGCATGCGTGTGGCTCTGCACACGTCCAGTCATCGCCAGTCCGTTTACACCGGTCACAGTGTTACACCGATTACAAATTACTCCACCCTCCTTTTCTGCGGATGGGCCATGTTATCTTTTTCTCCGCTCTCCTGCATATAGCTCATGGCTCTAACTGATTCGTTCCCTTGCATGATCTTGCACAGGCGTAACCTGGCTTGCAGAGGTTGTGGTTGTCCGCGTTCAGAAAGTCAAGTATCATCAATTAGCCGTCAAGTCCTGGGCATGCCGTCTGCTCGTCTCCCGGCCTCTCCGCGTTTCACGAACGCCCCTGGTGCTACATCGTTCTATCCCAGTCCTTCGATACCAAACCCCACCCCACAGCATGGTGCACGCTATCCCCTGGCAGCTCAGCCTGTCACAGGCGTGAAACCTGCGTCGCCATCTCATCCCCTCCTAACCCCCTCTGGGCGATCCTTTTCGATGGGAGGCAAGGTGCAGAATATATCCACCGAGCCATCCGCGCCATGCATCATGTATTGGCCTGATAATGAGCCCTTCCCGGAGCAAGGCCAGATCCGCCCTAGCAACCTTTCTGGACTTCCGGTACGCTGGGTTAGAACCCAGGAGATTCTTCGATGGCTGATTTGTACCCTAGCAACCCCCCATCTTGAATACAGGAAATCGCGGACCGATTGAACATCAACCCGGTGATTGGATCTGCCAGAAATGCAATTATCTGAACTGGAGACGGCGCAAAGTTTGCCAGACTTGTTATCCATGTGAGCTTCTTCTCCTCCTATGTTACTTTGCCATCATTCTCATGGTTTTCATTCTCAGACGCCGAAGGCAATGGTGATTCTATCTCGGCTGCGGTGCAGTCCGAGCGGATTAACCTGTTGACGTCCCTTCTTGCTCAAAATCAGTTGCCGTTAAGAGCAAGTCCTTCCTCCGTCGATGCTCCCCGCCGAAACACGGTAACACAGGTGCAGCACCATCATTCATTGGAGACCATCACACCCCCATCAAGGCACAGTCGGTCCCAGATTGACATCCGTACCACTGCACAGTATCCTGAGTCTCAGGCTCAATTCATTTATGAAACGTCTGGTCCCCATCAACACGCGTTGCCTTTGTTCCCGGGAATGCAAGAGTTGGAAGACGGCGCGCCAGCTCCCCTCTTGCCTTCTTTCTTGCAAGACATCGTTCAGTCGCCCACTTTATCCCCTACGTCGACTTCTTCTGCAGACCTATCCGAAGAGTACGATGACATCGCTTCCTTTGGTCGTGATGGAGTGGTAGCTCGCGACGATTCTGCTCTCAAGTTCCATCTTGGAAATATTTGGAGGCTCAACGATGAGGAGACGACAAATGCTGCCGGGATTGCTTTGCCCCATCACGGGGAACTGGTTGGGAGCAGGAAGAACAGTCAGGAAATTATACGTCGCCAATCTCCTTGATGTAAGCAAGCACTCCGTCGTACCTTGGGACTTGACTCATGATGGGCTGATACAGGATGATATGCTCTCAAAGTGGCGTAGAGTCTCGGTCTGCAATCTCCCATGGAGGTATCGGAAAGTTTGCGTTAGATTATTGTTATTCGTTGTCTCGAGCTCACTCATGGACTGTTTGGAGTTATTGAGGATCGCAATGTCGTTCCTTCCTCAAGTATAGGATCTCTCAAGGGCATCTTCACATGTTTATCTTGTTCATTTATATTATTTTGGAACACATTTATATTAGTGTAGCTGTCGTAGTAGCCTTCAGAAAAACGAATCAAGTCTAAGGACTCTAGTGTTGTTGACATCAATACAATTGGTTGATTATAATTTGCAAGCTTGCGCACACGAGCATAGCGTGATGCCTTCTTCTCCGTCATGAATTCCGACGCTTTAATCATCCGAGTCCATCCCGATGCACCCTCTGCCGCCGTCAAATATCTATCCCACCACACACCACACACCTCAGAATCGCAGGTCACCGAGTCCACTCTCCTTCGTTCCATCAGAGGCGCTCTGAGGGGTTCTACACCCCATTCAGTCAACGCTGTCTATGCACCACTGTATGACGACGGATGCGACTCGTGGGCGGAGCAAGAGTTGGCGTGGAATGACCACTGTGTCGTTCTCAGTCACGGGGGCGTAATCCAAAGGAAATGGGATTTCTCCGACGAAGATCAAACGATACAATACGCGTGTCTAGGGAGGTTTGCCTACAGCGCGAATACCACAGGTCCTGTTCACGGCAGCGCGCATTACACTTCTAAAGCAGGCGAACATCAGGCAGACCCATCCGCTGAATCCGTCTTTGGTCCTTTCAAAGCCATCCAGGAGGAACGACAGAAGAACAAGCATATCCAAGGGCAAGTATCGGCTGTGTTCGTTTTTCTGCGCAGCATAGGCAAGGTCTACTTGATCAACGGGGCCGACTACACGTTTTCCCTACCCTTTCTTGTTCGCAAAGCATGGCCCCTCCATCCCCATGGTGTGATGATACAGCGTCTCCTCGATCCTCTGGAGATTGACGATTCTCGTACCACGGGCGACGCACCGCTGCCCACTACGTTCACCATCACAAATCCCTTCTCGGAGCCTGCTGCCGTCGGCATCACTGCCGGTATAGTGGGTGGCTTTCCTGGTCGTCCCGCCTGCCTTTCCGACGAAGAGGAGCACTACTCTCGACCCCTCGTCGTTATTCCTGCCGTCGAAGAAGTTGTTTGGGTCTCTCGGAAGCCATTTGCCATCGATGACATTCTCATCACATTCAACTCTGAACGGCAAGAGTTGTCCATCTGGCGCTACGTTTATCAACCCAGTCGTCGCACTTCATCAACTCGCTTTGATCTCAGCTTAAACTTGGATCGTATGGCACTTGGAGGCGACGGAGGGGCAGATGCCTCTGCCACTACTGCGGAACATGGCAGGCTGAAGGCATCTTTTTGGGCACAAAAGTTGATAACCCAACGCAGTCCCGGCGTGCCGTAAGTTTTGTGTTTTCTATAGATGACTTTGTTCAGGCTGCTTATGTCGTTTGTTAGGCAGGCATCCTCACCTCAAATTTCGGCCGCTCTCTTCGACCAACGCTTTGATGGCAATCGTGACCACACGTTGTTGGCGATCTGCATGCCTGGCGTTCCCACCGCAGTTTTCCTGCTCACTGTAGAAGAAGCAAACAAGACGGTGGCTTGCAGCTATTTGACAACCATCGACGCCGTATCCGTCGTCCCCGTTGGCGCCACTCGCAAGGAGATATGGGATCTATTAGCCGTCAAATCAGATGGGTCGGTGACCATTTTTACTCATGGACTGCAACAACTGCCTATCGTATTGGGGCTTGCCCACCCCGCAAGTGCAGAGAAGAATGCACTCGTTCCAATAACGGGTATAACATCAATCAAGTCTGCATGTGTATCCTCGGTCACGTTGCTCTGTGCTGGGGGGCAAACGTATCGTGGTAAATTTGACATGCTTCCTCGCGATCGTTTCGTCAATCAGGCGCTGCAAGTCCTGACCCTCATCATCCCGACAAAGGACGCCTTTAATATGCACCTGGAGTTTCTCCGAACATGGTCTGTCCGGAATTTCAGCACCTCTTCCAATTTGGAATTCCATGTGTTGGCCTATGCACTTATCAAGATTTTGGATCTCCAGTTATCTTACCCGTTCGGTCGCGACGCCTCGGTTTCGACGGATTGGGAACAGTTTTTTTCTTTCAGTACCAACGTCCGAAATTTCCAGGATGATCCCGCATTACAACATCTCTCCCTTCCTCCTCATCTGAGAAGCCGGCCATTCACTCTGGTGACGGTAAAGCCCAATCCCTTACTGGCACCCGTGCTATATGCGCTACATATGCTTGCCGAAGACCTTCGACTCGTGGTCCATCGGCACGATTCCCTCATGTTGCTCGTGCCTTTGGTCTGCCAAATCGCCCGCATAATAAGGCCAGAGTGGGCAGACTATTGGAAGCGGCTTTGTCCCAACATCATACCTGCTTGGCCTTCGCCTTCTACTACACGTACGCAGCGTGTCTGCCCGTGGTTGGACCGAGTTGACCTTTGTTCCAGGAGTTGAACTACTTGACGATAGAATACCGGTTTGGCCTCCTGACATGGCTACAATACTGTATAGCAGAATAAGCAACCCTGATTGGCGATTTCCGACATACGATACCCCGCGTCTCGCCTCCATGTTTGATATCCAACCTTCGTATGCGTTTGGCAAAGTCGAACCATTAACTGCCATTCAGCGTCTCACGACTGCGTACCTGTGTCTTTCCGACAGCTCGGTTTCATCTGCGCAGAAACGAGCCGAGATGACAGTTGAGGCTCTTGTGCGTATGTGGGGCACGGCAAAGAAGGGTCATTTATTCTTGGACAGTCTGCCTTTGGGCGTCGCTGCGCCTCTGCGTGAGGCTATTCGGACCTGCCAACTGTCACCGCCTCCCCACTGGCAGCCGGAGCATTACGAACTCATTGGCCGACGGGACTTGGCCTTCAGCGTCACCATGGTTCAACCGGTGATCTCGCAACAAGGTATTTATCAGTCCCCTGAGACGTACATGGTATGGCTCTCGCGTGTGATCGTTTTCATGGACTGATCCACTGCAGACTTCTCATCATCGAACCACGATAAGTACTTTGGTCGATCAGGCGAAGGCTGCAACCGCGGGCGAAGTGGATGCACTCTCTGGCGTGGAACTCGGTCTGAAATCTTTCGCAAGTATACGCTTTGGACAGGATCGCCGATTAGAGGAAGTAGCACGTATGCTGTGCTCGTCGACGATCCCACCCGTACGGCTCATTGAGCGGCCAGACTTGAAGTGAGTAGTGGCGAATTTTTGCAGAACGAAACGAAATCAACTGTTGTTTAGCGAACACGACCAAGGCAAAGAACAGCAACACCAGGTGGTGCGGATCGCAGAAAGGACATTGGCCTTGCCTTATGGCAGAGCAATGTTTACCTTTGGCTCAGTACTCACGGTCACTCGCGAAGCGTACGTCATTCCTAAACTCGAGTATCAGATCAGGATTCAGCCTGCCAATGTCATCACTGGACCTGAACCTGGCAAGATACCTCCCGACTGCACGAATTGGGGAGAATTTCACAATGGAGTGGCTGCGGGTTTACGCATTGCTCCTTGGGCGCAAGGCGTGGAGAGTTCTTGGATTGCCTTCAACAAACCTTCAGAGTTGACTCCGGAGCACGCAGGGTTCTTGTACGGACTCGGATTGACAGGTCATCTCAAGGAAATGTTGACCTGGCATACATTTGGATATCTCACACCGAAACACGATCTGACGTCCATCGGCGTCCTGCTTGGTCTGTCCGCGGCAAACGTCGGGTCTGGAAACATGCACGTCACGAAATTACTAGCCGTCCATACCCCGGCATTGCTCCCAACGCCGACCGTGGATCTCAACGTTTCCCTCATGACTCAAGCCGCAGGACTCGCTGGGGTCGGACTTCTCTACCTAGGCATGAAGGACCGGCGCATGGCCGAAGTTTGTCTCAATCAAATCAGTCGCAAGGATCTCGTACAGCCCGATCTCTGTAACGAACACAGAGAAGCATACACGTACTCTGCCGCGATTGCATTTGGGATGATCATGCTCGGGAAAGGGTCGCCTATCCCTGCTGATATGGCTTGTCTGCACCGGCTGCGCGTACTCATCCATGGCGAAACGAAATCCGTGAGCGCAGGGCGAAGCCGTCCGACATTTGACGTCAATATCACGTCTCCGGCTGCGACCATTGCACTGGGCCTCATGTATCTCAAGACGGAGCAAAAAGATGTCGCTGATATTCTTGAACTTCCGAGCACGGTCATTGAATTGAATCGGATTCAACCGAGCTTCTTGGTCATGCGCACAATTGCGAGATCATTGATCATGTGGAACACCATTGGATCGACCGCCGACTGGTTGATGACTCAAATTCCTGAGCCCATCATGACAGCTATGCAGGATCACATTGCAAACAAGCAGCGAGCGGACGATGCCATCGAGTTGGCTTACTTCAACATCATCGCTGGCTATTGCTTTGCGGTTGGATTGAAATACGCTGGTACTGCTCGTCATGAAGCGTACATTATGTTGTCAAACTATTTTGACCTATTCAGTCGATTCGTCGCCACGAGCGGTGAGCCACTTTCTTCGAGCCCTCACATTAATTAATGTGTGATGATCATCTAGGTCCTGCTTTCGATCATAAAATCAAGCGCTCGGCTGTGCGAGAAGGACTCAACCTCATTTCGATTGCACTCTGCATGGTTATGGCAGGTACTGGAGAGATCTCGTGCTTAAGACGATTGAGGTATGCGTTCGGGATGTATCACCAAGCTTTCCGATATGGTGTGCACGTGGCGACACATCTCTCGCTCGGTTTGCTCTTCCTTGGTGCCGGCAGATTCACACTGGGTACTTCCAATGCAGCTATTGCATGCATGGTCACTGCTTTCTTTCCCCGCTTCCATCACGTCTCGTCGGATAACAAGAGTTACCTTCAGGCGTTACGGCACCTGTGGGTTCTTGCGGTAGAGCCTCGCTGCCTCATTGCGCGAGACGTTACGACCCGTGAAGCTGTCTATCTCCCCGTCAAGATAACGACAAAGGAAGGGAACGAGAAAGGCGTTACACAACTCATCTCCCCCACTCTTATACCGGATTTTGGGAAGCTCGTGTCGATTAGGATCGATACGCCTCGCTACTGGCCTTTCTTTGTGGACTTTGAGAACGTTCCCGAACACAAACTGAGTTTCTTGCGGAATCAAACCCTGTATGTCAAACGTCGAACAGCCTTCCTCAGCTACACCGAAGATCCTAGAGGGAGTAGGAGTTTGTTCGTTCGCTCCGGTTCTTCCGCCGGTGACGCCGCCACTCTCGATTTCCCACAGTTGACGGATGCAAAAGCCCACCCCGCTAGTGACCTTACCCATTTCATCTCTTCGTTTTCAAACGACACGCTCTTCCTCACGTTTGCGGATTACTTTTCTCGCGACGATGGTGAGACACCAGAAGAGAGGACATTCCACGCATATTGTCACGCGGCGCTACTAGACAGCATTTTGCAAGACAAGATGGAAACACTCCAGTCGCATCTTACATTGTATCAATATCGTACGCAACCACAGTCGACATCCCATTTCCACCTTCGCCTGCAAGACCTTCGGTTCGCGGTCGACTTTTATAGCAAAGTCTTTGACCGTCGATTCAGTGGTCGTACAGAAAACAATCCCCGACCGCCACTCATTCGGGAGAATACAGTATCTGGGGCTCTGCAGGCCCTTGACGAACGCCTTGGGAAAGTGCAGAATCATCCCAAGTTCACCGCGGCCCTCGGCCGCTACGCTCGTGGCGAAGCCGTCTTTGACGGGATAGAATCAGAACACGAGTCTACTTCCGAGCTTTCTGGCCAAGTTTCTTGTTGGCTAGCCTGGTACTTCGTTCGGAACGGTGTTCCATCTGCATCTCTACTGGTTATATTGCGTCAACTCGCACGAGAGGCGCACGTGCATTGCATGAGTCGTCCACCTCCTGAAGGAACTGCGGAACTAAAATCGCTTGACGTGGGGATTAAAGAGGTGCTACGGGGTACGGGAACCAAGATGATCAATGCGTTCGGATCTGGTTGGTCGGGAGCATCGCTAGATCGAATCGTTGAAGCATGGCAAGGGGTATCCTAAATGGATGACCGGAGCATGTTGTACTGTTAATATCTCGACGAATGTGCGATGGTGACGTTGTTTCATGCGTGTCCATGTCCATGATGCACTTACAGCAATGAATTGAGTCCTCTGGGAACCATCACATGACATGTTGGACTAGCTTGGCCACAAGTTTCCTACGCAATGGGATGCATGTACAGATGGATGTCCATATCCATAATACAAAAAAAGGTGATGTGCATGATTCGGAATGGTGTGTTTCATGCCGGGTTGCTGTGCGAACGTGTGCATGGCGACAAGACAGGTGCGATCCCGCTCTAGTTCCCCATAGACTCATGAAGCCAAGAGTTGGGCCAGCGCTTCGGCCTCTGATGCAGATAGCGGCAGTGCTAGTGATGGATCAGGTTACGTTGTACGGATCATCGATCACACGAACTTCATCGTATGTATTGTACATACCTCGCTGGCTCCGCGTGTATTTCTTTTCCCTACGTGTTTGGCAGAACGCAAGCCTCAGAACAACACGATACTTTTGTTCTCATTTCCCACTCGGCGTAGTCTCACACTCCGAATTCTAATACGAGCATGGGAGATGCGTTGGCGTCACGAAGGAATGGGAATCATGTTTTTTTTATTTTTTTCACGTTGGCTTGATCGGCGTAGCCGGGAACTTCCGTTTCGTAATTGGTCAGCTCGATTTGCCGATCATCTACACTCGAGTCCGTTTCGATTCGGACCGTACTGTTGGTGATCATGATGAGAGATTTGATTCGATCGAAACGCTGAAACTCTTGGACCATGAGCGTTCTATTCGTCTGGCGTGGGCCCGAAACAACTATAATCGTCATGCGGATACCTGCTTCATGTCTGACGACCTCCGCGCAATCAACTTTGAATACGAAGGACAGATTTCAAATTGCAGAACAGTCTATCATTAGCCCACCGGGGTTATAATACAATTGATTGCAACCCCAGAAATACACACTCGGCTTTTCTCCAACTAACTATACAGATATAAAAAAAAGAAGCATAAAAATATGAACGGGGCATGATATAGAGCTCCTTTAGGTACTACCTATTTTGCTGTGCGATGTCCGAGTAGTATATGAAGGCAAAATCTCACAACAACAGAAGTAATCCCGTTCATGGAGACTGTGTCAAATGTCAACAGTTGAGCGTTGGAAACTAGGTTTTTGGAGACCCTCCTGGATGAGGTAGGTTCTACGCTGGTCAACAGCTCCGTTCAGCTTGTCTAGCATGCCGATAGTTGTCTCCCAGTCAACGCAGGCGTCAGTAATACTGACACCATACTTGAGGGCGCAAGCGCCTTCGGGAGGAACATCTTGGCGACCGGAATTGATGTTCGACTCGATCATGACACCGGCGATCCTCTTGTCACCGGCAGCAAGCTGGGAACAGATGTCATCTACGACTTTGGGCTGGTTGTTGTGGTCCTTCTGCGAGTTACCGTCTGGTAAGAAAATGAGTCTACATGGCCATTAAACGAAGGAGAAGGTACATACGACTACAATCGATCATGATGCTCGGATGGTGCTTTGGACGGGCCTTCTCGATAGATTTAGCGGCGGCTGAGACAAACTCAGATGCGTAATTGGGGCCTTTAGTTCCCCCACGGAGGATGACATGAACGTCTCGATTACCCCGTGTCTTGACGATCGAGGCCAAACCATGTTCGGTTACACCCATGAATGCATGCGGATTAGAAGACGAACGCATGGCATCAATAGCAACTGTGACACTGACACAATGACACGTGGTGAGTTACGGTATGCCAAGTATTATGGTGGCGATCTCACCTTCCATCGGTACCATTCTTGAACCCGATGGGAAAGGAAACGCCGGAAGCTAATTCTCGATGAAGTTGAGACTCGGTTGTTCGGGCGCCGATGGCACCCCAAGAAATAACTGAAAAAGGCAGGAGTGAAACGATCTTCAGTAGTAAAAATAGATGCCCACGTACGATCAGATATGTATTGAGGGGATATGGTATCGAGGAGCTCTGATCCAACTGGTATACCGAGTTCTGTCAGGTCGCAAAGGAGCCGCCGTGCAGTCCAAAGTCCTTTGTTGATCTGGAAGGATCCGTCGATGTCCTGGGAGTATAACACGTTAAGCGAGGCATTCAAGCTACATAGCAGAAGGATATACAGGGTCGTTGATTAAACCTTTCCAGCCGACGGTGGTTCGCGGTTTCTGGAGAGAAGATCAGTTGAAAGTGAGTTGGCAAGCCAATTCACACACTTCGCTGTTTACAACACATTGAGCCAAGAATAAATTAATGGAATGAAGGGGCTCACAAGTAAGCACGCATGACGATCAGTAAGTTGTTCCAAGTGGGAATTTTGGCTTTGAGAAGTTTGGCGTACTCGATGGCCTGCTCGGGGGAGTGTATCGAGCAAGGACCGACGATAACAAGTACGCGATCGTCCTGGCCAGCGAGGACGCGTGCGGAGTTGTAACGAGCAGAGGCGACGGTGAGTCGCGATGAATCAGTGGGTGTAATTTCATGCCTGAGTAATGCGGGTTGGACGAGGGGGTCATACTAGCGAGAATAAGTAAATGGAGACAAGGATCTAGGGAAAGACATACCCCGATGACACGTCTGTCCTGCATATACTTTTGGAGTTCCTCGGAGTCTTCGGGGAGAGGGGTGATAGTTTTTGGGGACGATGCCATTTCTGAGGATGGGGTGTCGAATGAGAGTGGTGAAGTAGAGGTGGGCTGGTCCGTCTTTTTATACTGTAAATGGAGCAAATCAATGCCATGTGTGCGAGATCCCCCCAACCCAATTTGAACATTTGCCACGGTGCACGGGCACTGGTAGTCCACGAAAGCCGTCAGATGTCGGAGATGTCGCGTCGCATTGGGGAGTGTCCCGGGTTTTCTTGTGTCAGATCAAGAGCCACCGGTCACCAACGTACGATGCTCAACTCACCGCACCCGAGTCGCTGTACACTAGCAGTCCAACCGTCACTTGCGTTGGTAGCACGTCAAATGACAGAGAACGCGTAATGCATACTACCATTGACCATCAGCACCACAAATAGTCAAACTCTGAATCCAGTCATAATAATACCCATGTATCAAGATCATGGTCCGCCCATGAGTTATTGTCCATTTTTGTAGGAGAAGTGAAACGTTTTGGAGCGCGAGCACATGTTGTCTGCAATTTTTTTAAGCCCCAAGGGGACGGTGAGTACTAGGTGTGTATAATTCCACTTACAAGTTGCAGCCAGTCACCAGTGGCAAAACGTCCACAAGGACAAATAGACGTTCCGACTGTCTGTCCGTAAACACCCGACTCTCCAAGGGTGTTGATTTCCCAGTCCCGCCATCTTGATGACATAGGAGTCAAAGAATATCGAGAGTGAAGGTAGCAATGGACGGTGAGCTTCCTATCTCGGGGAGAGAAGAGAGCCGAGGGGTAATACAGCGACCTAACCATCGCCTATGTCTTACATCAGTCCCGTCGACTCACTCTGAATCTCACGGCATGCATAGTCCGCACCCTTCCAACCGTCCACAAAGAACAACCCGCACCGACGGCTGTTCCCCATTGCACTTCTCGTCTGGAAATTGAAACATCGACGTTCGAAGACGCCAAGCTCGATCATATGGGGCACAACAACTCCTTGTCTTTTACTCAGATCTATTGTGCATGACGGTAATCCTTGCACGACTTTGTCTACATAAATTATTCTTTTACGCTTTTGAACCTCCGAGCAAGGTCCTTAGGCCGCACACGCTGCCACTAGTAAATCTATTCATGAGAAGAGAAGACGGTTGGTTTGTCTCCATTGTGCTATGAGACCCATGTCGAATTCTGATAAAGGTCTGCATTTCGTACACATCGTCTCTTTCGATCGCTTGCTTAACCCGTCTACCAAATTTTGTACCCTCAGAGTTCCCGAGTTCAGTAAGAACTGCATAATCGGTTCTTCGCTCCCCGCACTTCTGATGCTCGATCTCACCGTCTACCGTTGAATTCCATTTCAGCGTATCGCAAACGAGCTTTTCTTACCCTTATTTCTTCTCCTTCGAATATCAATCACGCTTTGGCTGCATTCGTTTCACTTTTAGAAGACGCAAGACAAAATGTAAACAGCGTTGAATTCAACGACATGCACTAACTATCGCGATTCTCGGTTAACCACCAACGAAAACATCAATGTTGTGTTCAGGCCCGCCAGGGAGCAGATCTGTGAGGCAATCAGAACGCAACCTTTTCGCTGGTCAAAATCAGCCTGTGATAGCAGGGTTAAATGACTTGGATCGGTCATATCATTCAACCTTCATTAATGTATCTCCGGCATTCACTTGAAGGAGTGGTGTGAATTATTGCTGTAAAATGCCAATGTTACATCCCCACTCCTGACAAGCACCGAATCGACTCCGGAGGTGTGTGACAGAGCGACGTCCTCTCCGTTTTGTGGACATGGACATAAAGCTCACCATCTATGACATAGGACTTTTCACGCACGAAGCAACAAGCACCGCAACAACCCCCGGGGAAGTGATGTTACTCGCATTTAACCCCCAGAGCGACAGCAACTCAATGATCATAATGCATTGCTCCCCATGAGATAATAATTGAATTTTTTTTAAAGAAGTTGGTGAATCCCTCGAGCGGGGACGTGCGAAGACATTAGAAATTGATCGGCACATGTTGCGCGTGTCTGCCCATTAAAGATTCTGCTATCGGCCGGGGCAAGTTAATTTGTTGCCTTGTTCATCTTTACCATGTGCCCTGGTCAACATGACGCTGGGAAGGGAAAAGAGCTGCACTGCTATTGGGGCAAGTCTATTTGTTGCCTCGTTCATCTTTGCCATGTGCCATGTGGGAAGGGAAATAAATTCGCACTGCTGGTCGAGCATAAAGAACTTGATCGACGGTCAAATCTAACCCTTGTTCATGTGAGGACAACGAGGAGAACGCAGACTATTCAGTGTACTGATCCGAAGTTTCCCGAGGGAAAACTGGTAGGCTTTTTGGGAAAATCGAAGAATCCGTGACATCTCGCTTTGACTTGTCATGCGGTAATCGGAACGCTCTGCATTCAATTGCAATATTCGGTTGCTATCGCATGCGCACAGTCTTAGTGCTGCAATGCTGAGCGGCATGTTATATCTTCAATTCTCGTCATCTTTCGAATTTCGGATCCAGGGTCTGATTCGGATGGTAAAGATTACAGGGCATCTGGTATCTTACAAGCAGAACGGTCCCGCCTTCAGAGCGCTGCGCCAAGCTGCGGGATTGCTTTGGTCTGCTAGTAATCGGGTGGCTTTGAGTGCATAAATTGGTTTATAGTATACCAGAGGAGTCGGAATGCTCAGCCGGGAGGCTGAGAAGAAGTGGTGGGCCACTGAGAGTGCCGGGACGACAAAATAAAATGGAGATATAGGGGAGGCAACTTGGGCATATGGAGAAGGCAACGTGCGTCGATTCAGAGCACCTCCGTATTCGAAAATAACGATCTGCGCGTGAATAACATTAGCGATTCGCGATGAATGGGGACCGCATGGGAAGGCAGTCATGGGTGCCAGTCCTCAAAATGCGGAATTCTTGAACGTTCGAACCATCACACATGATGAGGCTTAATAACCCTATAGGATCAGTAAAATATTAATGTGAGAAACGAAGTATGTTTACAAAATTTCCGAGTCGCTCCGCCGCCTGCCTGTGCGCGGCGTGAGATCTGGAAATGCATAAAAAATGAGCTACTGGATTAGAGAACTCAAAACATGTGCATCATGATCACACAACGGGAAGTTCGGGCCTCCTCAGGCCTCAGGCCTCAGGTACCATTAAGTGAGCTGTGGATACCACGGCAGAAAATCATCATTGAGCAACTTCAGGAGCCATCGGACCGGAGTTCGAATCGACCACGACCTACGAATCGGAATCGCTGACTTCCTTAAGAGGCTTCCTGTTCCATGCATCATCATCATCATCATCATCATCATCATCATCATCATGGTGTTGCCAGTCAACCTAGTGTTTTGTCTAGATCGTCTGCCAATCGCAAATAACTCCAAACATCACCGATTCGACAAAAAAGGTCGCACAAATAGCAACAACTGTACAACAAGGTCCTTCGCCATCAGAGAGGCTCTGACGGCCCTAGTCATGATGATGATGGTGTTTCCAGAACCTAGTACTTGCTGGCTTGGTTCCGCATCAAGGATCATGTATGATGTATCTGCATGCGTCCCAATCTCCAAATGAAAGTGAGTGTAGATAACTAGTAAGCAGGTGCTGATGACTTGTGCAGAATGTCCCATCGTTTATTGGGCCGGGGATTATTGACCATCGGTATCACCTCCAATTTCTGTCATTCTGCTCAGTGGCACGGCCGGGCCGCCTTAAAATGTACAGGAAGAAAACAAGCTGGTGGCTTGCAGTTATCTGACAACTTGAATTGCTGTATCGATATCCACCATCCCCGTTCTCGCGGTATTGATCAGCTCAATCATCAAATTTCGTTACACCTGCGAATACTGCAGGTGCAGAGAAAACTTGTTCGATAACGGGCATAACATTCAAGCTTCTCACGGTAGGCAAACGTGTGCACGCGTCAAATGCTTTCTTGGCACTTGCGACCATTTCGAAGACCTACCTAACTCACATCATCTCTACGAAAGGCACCTTTACTATGGTCTTCCAGCTTCTTTCAATATTATCCTTCCGGAATCTCATTTCTTCAAATTTATGAGTTGGCTCGTCATGTACTTAGACTCAACTTGAAGATTCTGGATCTTGGGTTATCTTGTCTATCCGATCGCGATCCCTCAATTTCGACCGTTTTTTTTTCTCGAATACCAAGGTCCGAAATTTAAAGACCCTGCATCTAAGCAGCCGGCCATTTGCTCTGGTAACGGTAAAACACTACATGTGTTAGTACATATATCACTTGCCGAAAACATTAGACTTGTAGTCCATTCGCACAATTTCTTCGTGTCGTTCGTGCCCTTACTTTGCCTTCGCCTACATAATAAGGGCGGAGTGAGAAGACTATCGGGAGCGGCTTGACTTGCCAAGTCGGGAACCATGACTGGGGACTTGCAGTTGCTTGATCAATGTGGGGATTAGAGACGTACTCTGGGGTCACAAATCAAGATAATCAGTGCCATTGGATCTGGTTGGTCCGGAGTATCGCCAGATCAAACTGTCTCCTTGCTTACCTAATGGACGAACAGTAATCTCACCTGTCATATAGTGGCGCCGATCGATGTTTCAATGCCATGCTACAGCACTCACAGGATCAGAAGCATGGACACAACTATATTGCCACAGGTTTCCTACGAAACTTCTAGTACATGTGGGTGTATGCATTTGCATTGATATGTCTGCAACACAAAATGCGATGTCCATGGTAGAATCCCAGTGTCCAGTTTTTGTATGAAAATGGATACAAGATATCGATGTTGCCAATTCCTCAGAATGTTCGGTGGCAGGAGTGCAACGACTACGGAGTCAACCTCCGGATAGACTCGGACACCAACTCTGATGTCTATAGATCATCTTGAAGACACGAACCTCATGAGTCTTCATCCAAGTATGGCAATTCAGCGTTCAACCTCAGGCTGCTTCACGAATTCAAGCAAGCTGCAATGGGAAACACGTTTCGCTTTGTGAGAAGTGCCTTGATTGAGAACGACATGCGTGGCAGTCAGGAACTTCCGTTTGGTCGAGACAAGATGCGTCACTCTGGCGACCGAATTAATATTTCTATATGTATGCCACCAGGCGTTGTAACACACATCAGAAAATAGTGTATATATTATTTATGTAAATATAAAATGAAAGATGACATGTGGCCTGATCATAGAAGCATTCCAATGCCTCGATTATGATGATACTTTGTTGTGCGTCTAAATACCATAGTTAAATAAACATACGACGACAGGAAAGGTACAACAACAATGTTATTGACGAGAGACTGCATCAATTTTCAACAGATAAGCGTTGGAAACTAGCAGGCTTTTGGAGACACTGCTCGATGAGGTAGGTTCTACGCTGGTCAACAGCTTCGTTCAGTTTGTCTAGCATGCCAATGGTTGTCTCCCAGTCAACACAAGCATCAGTAATACTGACACCATATTTGAGGGCGTGAGGACCTTCGGAAGGAACTTCTTGGCGGCCAGCATTGATATTCGATTCGATCATGACGCCAGTGATCGTCTTGTCACCAGTAGCGAGCTGGGAGCAGATGTTATCTACAACTTTGGGCTGATTATTGTGGTTCTTCTGCGAGTTACCGTCTTACAAAATGATAAGTCCACGCGCCATCTTAAGAAAGAGAAAGAACATACGGCTACAATCGATCATGATGCTCGGGTGGTTCTTGGGACGGGCCTTTTCGATGGATTTAGCGGCGGCCGAGACAAACTCAGATGCGTAATTGGGGCCTTTAGTTCCTCCACGGAGGATGACATGAACGTCTTGGTTACCCCGTGTCTTGACGATTGCGGCCAGACCATGCTCGGTTACACCCATGAACGCATGTGGATTAGAAGACGAACGCATGGCATCTATCGCGACTGTGACACTGACACAATATTGACCTGGTAAGCTTCACCTAAAGCATTGTCGTGAAGATCTCACCTTCCATCAGTACCATTCTTGAACCCGATGGGGAAGGAAACCCCGGAAGCGAGTTCGCGATGAAGCTGAGACTCGGTTGTTCGGGCGCCGATGGCACCCCAAGAGATAACTGAAGAAGGCAGGAGTGAGACGACCATCGGCGACAAAACAGTGGTCCACTTACGATCAGCAATGTATTGAGGGGATATGGTATCGAGGAGCTCTGAACCGACTGGTACACCGAGGTCGGTCAGGTCGCAAAGAAGTTGTCGCGCAATCCGAAGTCCTTTGTTGATCTGGAAGGATCCGTCGATGTCCTGGGAACGTTAAGCGAAGTATCCAAGCCGCGTAGCAGAAGGACATACGGGATCATTGATCAAACCTTTCCAGCCGACGGTCGTTCGTGGTTTCTGTGGAGAAGATCAGTTGAAAGTGAGTTGGCAGGGCAATTCACACACTTCGCTGTTCACGAGAACACACGTTGAGTCAAGGACAGATTAATGAAATGAATGAGCTCACAAGTAAGCACGCATGACGATCAATAAGTTGTTCCAAGTGGGAATTTTAGCTTTGAGGAGTTTGGCATACTCGATGGCCTGCTCGGGGGAGTGTATCGAGCAAGGACCAACGATAACAAGTATGCGATCGTCCTGGCCAGCGAGGACGCGTGCGGAGTTGTAACGAGCAGAGGCGACAGTGAGTCGGGATGCCTCGGTGGGTGTAATTTCATGCCTGAGTAACGCGGGTTGGACGAGGGGGTCATACTAGCAAGAATGAGTAAGGGAGACAAGGACCTGGGAGAATGCATACCCCGATGACACGTCTGTCCTGCATATACTTTTGGAGTTCCTCAGAATCTTCGGGGAGAGGGGTGATGGTTTTTGGCGACAAAGTCATTTCAGTTAGTGAGGATGCGGGTGAATGAAGGTAAGGAAGGAGAGGTGGACTGGGCCGTCTTTTTATACTGAAACGAGTCAATATGATGTGCGAGATCTCATTAACCCAATTTGGGAATTTGGACATTTGCCACGGCAGTCCACGGCAGTTCACGGCCAGTTCGATGGAGACCGTCGCGCTGAATCCAGTGCCCGGGTTTTGTGTCAAATCAAGGGCAACCAACGACACTCAAGTTCATCTCACCGCATCCGACCAGCCTCGCTGTATTCCTGTTCAAAAGGATCTAAAGGTTTTCATAAACATCGCTTGGGATCCAAATGTACCGCCGCCACCACCTCAACCCGACGATGTAATACAGCGTGCAATGCATGGTCTTCACAGCGAAGACGCTTGGTTTGTCCCAATCATGCTATCAGATCCACGTGAAGATTCTGACAAAGGTCTGTATGACTTCCCACTCCGTACTCATCGTCCCCTCTCTGCGGATATGGCATCTCTATCTCCAGTGTGCATTGCTAATGCTCTGTGTCAGCGGGACAGCCAGCCATCGTATTCGATTGCGTGCTCAATCCGTCCATCAAATCTCGCACTCTCAGAGATGCCGACTTTAAGAACTTCATAATTGGTATTCACACCCCGCACCGCTCATTCTCGATCTCACCGCCGCTTGCCGTAGAACTCGCGTTGCAACGTATCGAGGCGCAAACAACCTTGGTGCTCTCCCGGCAGATTGGCACACCCAACATAGCCTCCAAGGGAAAACCGCGTTCCCGTCGGGTGCTCGTACCCGCAGCACTGTTTCCACCTGGTAACGCGAATCGCCAAGCATCTCCACTCGTTCAAGAATTCACTGACCGCACAACCACGCAAGCGCCGCTTAAGGGTATCTCCTTAATGCCCACCTCTAATCCTCAGATTCCCGATTGGTCTTGGGCGCAACATGGTTCAAGTATCCGCATTGTCTTCGTCGTGCCTGCCGTCGTAAGCAAATTATCACTGCTTATGGGCGATGTGCCCCGGTAATCAATTATGTCCTCTGATGCAATACAGACTCACTCAAACATCACTGCATGCGACCTTGATGTTGAGCCGAGACGCATCCTCCTACGCCTTCCCGCCTTGTACGACCTTGATATCAACCTCGATTCCCCAGACTCTGAGCTCGTGTCAATTTTCGGCAAAAATGGCACTGCTAGTGTAGCTCTCAAGTTGAAGCGCATGCGTAGCCTCGACGTGGATAATGCTAGAGCCGAGTGGCGTGTCGCTGATAGAGCGATCATACTGTCGGCTTGATCAGCAGTACGTCATTTCACAGCTTTCGAAAGAGCCAACCCTCTTACTATAGTTGAGAATGCCAAGGCAGTTGTTCGGACCCTGACTACTCACCGTCGACTTTGACCCACTAAACTGAGTGATACAGTAGGAGGGATGTCGTAATCTCCACCACTTCCGCGCTCATCTCGTCGCGAACCATGTGGTACACTAGTACTTTAGTGACTTCGTTTCTACCATCATTGCCTCTCTCTCGAATGTCGATTACACACGCTTCGACTGCGCTCGTTTCACTTTTAGAAGACGTCGTTGAATTCAACGCCATTCACTATCTATTCTGCATGGATTATCGTCAGGTTAACCCGATTGGGCTCGGCGGAAATCATTAAGGACAACATTCGTTGTTCACTATTATGGAACGGATCTGTGGCAGGCAATCAGAACACGAATTCCCCGATCAAAATCGGCCGGTGGTAGCGTGGTAGTGAGTGATGCCTTGGATTGGTCTCATCATTCAAACATTCATCGATTGGCATCCACGGGTGTTCGCTTGAAAAAGTGGTGTGAATGATTACTGCAGATGGGTCAAGGTTGTCAATGCATCCCCACTCTTGACAAGCACACAATCGACACCAAAGGTGCAATGGTCCGCGACACTTCAAATGTCGGACAAAACTTGTGCTAGACCGACCGACCGCGTTAAGGTCACGTCAAAATAGCACTCGAACGTGTAGTAAAGCACGGCCTTCCTCGTTTTGGGTCATCAAACTAGTTATCTGTGATTTTTCGCGAACGAAGGAAAAGGTACCGCAACATCCAGCCAGTCATGACGCCACCGTGGAAGTGACATTGCTCACAGTTAACTCCAGAACGAGTCTGAACGACGGCAACTGAATGATCGTAGTGCGTTTCTCCGCATGGGAATCCATTTCAATTTTATAAGAAAGGTGCTGGAGAATCTCTCGAGCAGAAAATTTTATCAAGTGCGAAGACGCTCGCGACTGGTCGGCACATGTGGGCGTGTCGACTTATCAAAGATATTACAAATGGGAAAGTCAATCTGTGGCCTTGTTTGTCTTTTCCATGTGCCATGGACAACGTGCGGATGGAAAAAAAAAGCGGTTATTGCCAGTCGAGCGTACTTACTGTAACTGAGAGGAAGGGCGGCCCCGCACCGCCAAATCGAGGGTGTGTGACGGCCAAGTTTGACTCTTTCCCGCACTTTCTCCAAGTTGTGAGACCAGGAGGGGGACGCGGCACGTTCAGCACTGATCCGACGTTTCCCGAGGGAGGACTGATATGCTTTGGGCCAATCTGAAGGCTTTGGGTTTCTAGTCTTGAGTCAAGACTTGTCGTGGAGTCAGAAGATTCGGGACGCCCACTAGGTTGTTACTGCATGCGCACAGCTTTAGTCGAAGCTTCAGCTTCAACTCTCATGCACATGATTCGTGCCATCTTACTAGTAGATCTTGGGTCTAGTATCACAGTAGTGACACAGTTCCGCCGCTTCACAGGTCGGGCCGGGCCAAGCTGGTGGCTTTATTCCAGTCTACAGTGTGATCTTGAGTGCCTACTAGTAATATGCCCACATTGCCCAGTATAACTCAAAAAGTCAAAACGCGAAAGGAGCGCCCAGTGCGTCCGATCCCCGGAACGTTGACACTACCCTGTCAGATGGTGACTCGGAGGACGATTGAGAGCGGAATAACAACAAAACGGCAAGACCGGAGGCAAGGTCGTATGGCTGAGGCAACGTGCGTCGGGCATCCGCTCTCATGAACTGCACTTGAACAGCTTTAGCGGCTATGCGATGTAGGGATCCACATGGGAATGCGGTGTTACAGTCCGTTAAACACGGAAGTGTTGAACCGCCATGGATGCACAACCCTGCAGGCTACCAGGATATGGATATGATGTAAGAAAAACGAGGCAACATGGTTTGCGCAATTCGCTCTGCCTGTGCCTGCTGGTATGGGCCAGCACGGGCCACGGCATAAGTATTGGGAAATGAGCTGCAATATTAGAGAGCTCAAGAACGTGTGGACTATGGTGCACAACTGGGAGCCCGGCTCTCAGGCACAATTGCATCGTAGGTATTAGGTACCACTGTAGGAAATCATCAAGCGCCATCGGCCAGGGATTCGGCCCGGTGGATCGGAATTGACCTACGGGTAAATAACCGGTGTCCTTTTCCATAGCGTCTGGTACTCTTGGCCTCGAGGTCCAAGGATTGTGTGTGTGTGTGTGACGAAAGACTACATCCTAGGTGTGCTTGGGGAAGCTGAAGCCTTGTATTTACTACTATGATAGTTCTGGCCGCAGCAGGTTACTCGGCCATCGCACCGGAGCTTCGGGATTAATATCACCGATTTCCAAGTTCTCCATTTCAAACACTACCATCAAAGCGCTGCCGGCTTCAGGTTGGCTCCGCGTCAAGGAGGATCCGTCCTAAACGAACAGTCAAGACACTGCAGATAATACTCATTGGGATGCGTCGAACGATGACCATCACGGAGCGATCGTGCCTACGAGTCGACTGTATGTATTTCGCACATGACGAGGTTAGTACCATCAAGTGTCACTGTGTCATTGGAATTTGGCAGTGAGTGGTACTTCGCCAGAATATCATCGATCGCGAACAAGGCGCTATCGGACTGGAGTCGACCGTATACACCAATTTTCTGTTCCATATATTATGGTGTCTTACTGCCTTGCCCTTGCATCAATGGTAGTTGGCGATGAATCGGATGAGTCAACGAGAAAGACCGTAGTACCATGACTGAAGTATGGAAGATCACTCTGCTCACAGGCCGGTCGGTGGACACTGGTCCATCACCCGGTGTGCTTCCCGTGCAGAACGGATACTAGACAGATGCGAACGAAAAAACAAAGCGAAGTATATGTACCTGCGCCGCATCCACAACCTACAACTGGGACAACATTCCGACGATCATTCAAACATCCGGGGGAGTCTAATCTATGATAACGAAAACACCAAGTCGCATCCAAGTTTCATGACATGCAAACGGATGGACTTGACCAGGTGGACGGTCCCCGAATGTACCGGTGCTTATCTTGATGGTGTAAAAGAACTAGATCGCGAGATTTCTCAAAGAAAATGAGTGGCCTGGGTGTCTACCTCCCGCTCGAACGCAATTTCCGTTCCGCCGAGTCGTTTGTATGGATGTCTGTTGCAAGCAGAACCAAACAATGAGGTTTGTTTGATGGATGATCGGATCAAGAACGTTCGCTTCATCGATGTAACGATACTCGCTCCCTTCCTCGAACCCGTCACCAAGCCGTAAGAGTCACTGTTTAACTGTAGGCACGTTATTTCTTCATAGTACTATCGACGCTGACAGAGAATAACAATACCTTGCGAGTCCATCTCCCGCCAAGCAGCTCGAACCAGTTATTACATCAGAGTCATGTCGCTTTCTCACCACCCCAAGCACTTTTGTACTTCGTTTCGGGAAAGGTACCTTGAGCAAGCGATTTGCTAGTAGATCATAGTCAGTTGCCATTGCTCATAGTTGAGTGAATTGGAGTGAGCGTTTGGATGTCGCAACCGGACGAGGGCTGTGAAGCTTGGAAGAGATGATCAAGGAAATGGACACCGTACCAAGAGCAGAGGAAGAGGGGAGAACGGTGTCGCTCTCAAAGTTTTGTCTCGTACTATGCGCAACCGCTACACCAGGGTGTCGGTGTCCTTGCAGATGTGATATGTGAGCTGGGCGTCGACGACTACTAATGGAGTTTTGCACGGGTCCCAAGAACGCTTCGAGATCGAGGAAAATGGACAGGTGTGCGAGTGAGTCAGTGGCCTCGAACAGTAGTACAAGCAATCAGATGGAATTAAACTAGCATGTTCCACACCAGCTGTCGTACTGGCATGGATTGGATTCGTGGGAGAGTGTACAAACAAACCGACAGGCCAAACGAACTTCGCTCTGAGAATTAATTTTTGTCGATCTGTCGTACTCAGCTTTTTCATCCTGATAGTTTACACCGCTGATAAAAATATATGGAGCTCTGCACCCGCTGCCGATCTGGAAAACGGGAGTACAGGTCTAGTCTTACCACCGGACCGCTGCCCTCCGAGATCGACCTGCCATCGATTCGTGTGCACAAGATCTGACGCTCGCGACCCTCAAGCAACGGACCCCATATTAAAGCTAAATTCAGGCAACGCAAAGGCAGCAAGAACAAGCACACAGCAAGGATACTAGTAATCCAGCTCAATCTCTCCCCTTTTGAAATATGAATAAATTTTGCATTAATCTTCGCAGACCTTACCGACACAGTCCTGCTGCGGAATAGCCACTAGTACGCCCGTGCTAGTAACATCAATGCCAATCGGAACCTCAGATCGCCGCAAGGAACGTGACGGGGTTCACACTGTCAACTTGACGGCGCTGGTATTAGTGGTAAGTTGTTGTACTAGCGACATATAATACATCAACCATTAATCATTAACATTCTTGGTGCCTGTTGCCTGTATATGTTACACACTGCGATGTGAAATCCAAATTATTGTATCATGGAATTGCAACATATGGTTCTGACTGTCACCGTCATACACCCAGCATCGTTGTTGAATATTGAATATAGAGCGCGTTGAGCCCTGAAACGTTGACGACCCGATACCTCTGTCTAAGATCATCACTACACGGTGTCACATCTGTTACTAAACCCGACATGATTAATTGAAGTTGACCAGGGAACAAAAGCACAACCTACCCGGGGCCACTTGGCAACAAAAGAGCATCTCATCGCCCTTCGTGAGCAACTCCGATGCATGACCTTGGACTCCTTTCATGACTCCAAGCCCTTGCTTTCCCGACTGACGCTCACACTGCGTCCACAGTCTGCCAATCGTGCACAGCGCTACTTCATTCCGACTCAACGATACTTTGCAGATATGGATGAACTTGAAAATGTGATCCTACCTCGTGTTGTGTATTGCTCTCACATTGTTTACGGGTACCCAATACTCATGGCAGACAATGCAGAAATCAGGCCACAGGTGTTGACTCGAGGGAGATCGGTATCCAGAACCCGCGGTACTTGGATCGAGATATTAAAAATCACGCTCCTTGGAGGTCGATCAACGGCCGTTCTCAGTGGGGCGTTGTTATTACGCTGGGATGGTTGTTTCCAAACAGAATGCGGACGGGCAGTGGAAGTGGAAGTATGTCACACACGTATCCCGTAGTTCGCTTTACACTCTCAAATAGTAGAGGCCACGAGGTGGTAGGTGGTACAAACATTCTGAACCCCCCTGACTCTAGTCGCTGGGTTCCTTTCGAGCTTTTGTGTATGTATAATATTTATGGAGTGAAGATGTTCCGCGCTGGGTGGATCGTATCGGGGTAAGATGTATACTAGTACACTGCACAAAGGGCGTTGCATGAAAAGATGCATGGTCACTAATTAACTATAAGATGTATCATATTCGTGCTATTGAAATAGCTCTCGGGGATGCACAGATAACATACTTCTAGCCTTACTTACGGCAGCTGTACTCTATTGTTCAACTGGCTTGTGTAATAATATGGTTATGCATAGTCTATGTGTTGTGGCTGCATATCTGAATGGATTGAAGAGAAGATGAACACGAGATGAGAGTGGGAGTGAGGAAGGAATTGTGGCGGATGGGAGAAAAGCCGAAGGCTTTCCCAGTCCAAAGCTGGGCCCGATCCAGTCGTAAAGAGTGCACTGTGGGGTGGGCTGGGCACCAAAACAGCTAAGCTCAAGCCGGCTGGAGTCAAGTGAAGCAGCGTCAGACAAATCATGAGTTGGAGTGAATGTAATTTGTTTGTAGCCTGTGAGAGGGTGGGGTGGGTGGGTGCAAGCAAAAGAAT